>RCUC01168747.1:0-89114 GCA_003697995.1 Taxidea taxus jeffersonii
AATATTAGGGAAAACAATAAAAACATTTGTTTTTCATAGCTTTGTCTGCTGATGATACCCCTGAAGCAATAAACATATAAGGCACCCAAATCTTGATTCCTGTGTCATTTACCCCTAAAACAAACTGAGGATGGGGAAATGACTGATTCCAAAGTTGAGTCAAAAGAAATGCAAGATGATACTAAAAATTACATATACACACATAACTAGATTGGGCAGGGAATACTTCTGTACTCCCTGACAGCAGAGTGCCAACTAAAAATAGAAGCAATATTAGAGTTAGAAAAATCACAACTTTGGAACCCTCACTATAATGAATGATTCAGAAAAGAATCCTCAATGAATGTCAAGGCCATTAGGTGAAAGTTTGTTTATGAACAGGATCTATGTAGCCTCAAAATATTTCTGCATAAAGCTCTTATTAATTATAAAAAAGAACAAAATACTTTTCCAATAGATAAATATGGTAGACACCATCTTAACCCAAGTGATCAATGTTAATATCAACAATAAATGAACAAATTAAAATCATGTGCCTTCCAGTGTGATATGATAAGAAGAATATATCACTTATATTTCATTCTGGCCAAAAATAATAACCTGAATCTAATTATGAGGAAATAATCCAAAAAACACTCAACTCAAAGGACCATAAAAAAAATACTCTGTACTCTTCAAAATATCAATGTCAGAAAAGACGAGGAAAAGCTGAGAAAATGTCCTATATAAAGGAAACAAAAAAGGTATCTAAATATCACACAAGAATCTGGATTGCATTCTGGATTGAAAAGAAACAATGCTATTAAAGGCAATGTTATAAAGGACAGTGCACTAATTTAGCACTAATCCAGGCAAGAAAGAATGAGTTTGGGATCACGATACTAGCTATGGAGAAATTCAACATAGAATATATATTGGAGGGTGCCTGAGTGGCTCAGTGGGTTAAGCCTCTGCCTTTGGCTCAGGTCATGATCTCAGGGTCCTGGGATCAAGTCCGGAGTCAGGCTCTTTGCTTGGCAGGGAGCTTGCTTCCTCGTCTCTCTCTCTCTCCGCCTACTTGTGATCTCTCTCTCTCTCTCTGTCAAATAAATAAATAAAATCTTAAAAAAAAAAAGAATATATATTGGAAAACAGTATTGCATTTACACTAAATTTCCTAACTTTGATAACTTAATGGGGTTATATGAGAAAATATTCTTATACTTAGAAGATCCATGCTGAAGTATTCAAAGATCAAATATTGTGATGTCCACACCTTATTCTCAATTGGTTCAAAAAAAAAAAATGAACAAGAAGATGATAGCAGGTAGGTAGGTAGAAAGAGAGAGAGAGAGAAGAATAAAGATATAAAGCAAACGAGGTAAAATGCTACAAAATGTTAAATAATTGGTGAATCTAGATGAAGGGTATTTGGTGTTCATTGTACTTTTCTTGGAACTCTTCTTCAACTTTGATTTTCTTAATAAAAAGATAAAAATATGAAAAAAATATAGGGGTACCTGGGTGGCTCAGTGGGTTAAACCTCTGCCTTCAGCTCAGGTCATGATCCCAGGGTCCTGGGATCAAGCCCCGCATCGGGCTCTCTTCTCATTAGAGAGCCTGCTACCCCATCTCTCTCTGCCTGCCTCTCTGCCTACTTGTGATCTCTCTCTCTGTGTAAAATAAATAAATAAAATATTATATATATATATATATAATTTTTAGTACAATATCTATTTCTTATACTCCACATCCAGTTTATTAAGCCCATCATGGCTCTAGTCTCAGAATATATGCAGTCTGCCCAATTCTCACTTCCTCTATAGCTAATATCCATAGTGATATCACTACAGATCCTATGGACGTTAAAAGAACAGTAAAGGAATATTGTGAATAGCTGTATTCCCACAAGTTTGATAGTCTAGATTAAATGGACTAATTCCTAGGGGCGCCTGGGTGGCTCAGTGGGTTAAAGTCTCTGCCTTCGGCTGAGGTCATGATCCCAGGGTCCTAGGATCGAGCCCCGCATCAGGCTCTCTGTTTGGCAGGGAGCCTGCTTCCCTTCCTCTCTCTCTCTGCCTGCCTCTCTGCCTAATTGTGATCTCTGTCAAATAAATAAAAATAAAATCTTTTTAAAAATTAAACAAATAAATGGACTAACTCCTAGAAGACAATTTTCCAAAATTTACATTAAAAATAGACAATCTGAATAGGCCTATAACTATTAGAGGAATTTAGTCATTAATAACCCTCCAAAACAGAAAGTACCAGGCCCAGGTATTCTAATGAATTCTATGAAACATGTAAAGAAGAAAATACACCAGTTCTTTACAATCTCTTTCAGAAGATAGAAGCAAAAGGAATATTTCCTAACTCAGTTTATGAAGCCAAAATTATGTTAATACCAAAACTAGATTTTAAAAAATTATCAAAAGAAAGAAAAAAGGAAGGAAGGGAGGGAGAGAGAGAGCAAGAGAGAGAGAGGAAGGAAAAGAACCACAGACCAGTATCTATCTTGAATACAGATGCAAGAAACCTCAATGAAATATTAGCAAAATAACTCTAATATGTGTAAAAAGAGTTATACACCATGACCAAGTGAGATTTATCCTAGATATGCAAGGCTAGCTTAACATTAAAAAATCAATTAATGTAATCCATCATATCAATAGACTTAAAATCACATGATCAATAGATACAGAAAAAGCATTTGACAAAATCCAACCTCTATTCATGATAAAAACTCTCAATAATCTAGAAATAGAGGAGAATTCCCTCAACTTGATAAAGAATATCTAAAAAACAGGGGTGCCTGGGTGGCTCAGTGGGTTAAAGCCTCTGCCTTTGGCTCAGGTCATGATCCCAGGGTCCTCAGATTGAGCCCCGCATCGGACTCTCTGCTGGGCAGGGAGCCTGCTTCCTCCTCTCTCTCTCTCTGCCTGCCTCTCTGTCTACTTGTGATCTCTGTCTGTCAAATAAATAAATAAAATCTTTAAAAATATATATATATATCTAAAAAACAAACAAACAAACAAAAACCCTACAGCTCCCATCATACTTAATGGTGAGAAACTCAGTTTTCCCACTTAGTACAAGGTATGAGGTAAGGATATCCTTTCTAACCATGCCTTTTCAACATTGTACTGGAAATTCTAGCTAATGCAATTAGAGAAGAAAAGGAAATAAAAGGTATGCAGATTGGGAAGGAAAAAATAAACTTTGTTCATAGGTGCCATGATTGTCTATATAGAAAATCAGAAATAATCAACCAAAAAAAAAAAAAAAGAAAAGAAAAGAATTCTGGCACTAATAAGCAATTATAGCAAGGTGGCAGGATATAAAATTAATGTACAAAAGTCAATTGCTTTCTTATATACCAACAATGAACAAATAGAATTTGAAGTTAAAAACACAATACTATTTACATTAGTACCCCCACAAACGAGATATGTATGTATAAATCTAACAAAATATGCATAAGATCTATATGAGAAAAATTACAAATTCTGATAAACAAAATCAAGGAACTAAATAAGTGGAAACATAGTCTATGTTCACAGAAGAAAGACTCAATATTGTCAAGAGGTCAGTTCTTACAAACTCGATGTCTAGATCCAATGTAATCTCAATCAAAATCCAAGAAAGTGATTTTTTTTTTTTTTTTTGGTCAGAGAGAGAGAGAGCGAGCACAGGCAGACAGAGTGGTAGGCAGAGGCAGAGGGAGAAGCAGGCTCCCTGCCGAGCAAGGAGCCCGATTTGGGACTTGATCCCAGGACGCTGGGATCATGACCTGAGCCGAAGGCAGCTGCTTAACCAACTGAGCCACCCAGGCGTCCCCAAGAAAGTGATTTTATAGACATTGACAAATTCCAAAGTTCATATGGAGAAGCAAAGACCCAGAATAGCCAACACAATATTGAAGAAGAAGAAATAAGTTGGAATACTGACATTACCTGACTTCAAGACTGACTATAAAGTTATAGTAACCAATCTGTATGGTATTGTTGAAAGACTAGACAAGTAGCTCAATATAATAGAATAAAGAGCCCAGAAATACACCCATATAAATACAGCTAACTGATCTTAACAAAGGAGCAAAGGCATTAGAGTGAAGATAGTCTTTTCAACAAATGGTGTTAGAACAACTGAACAACCACATGCAAACAAGCAAAAAATAAATCCAACACACACCTTGCACCCATCACAAAAATGAACTCAAAATGAATCATGGACCTAAATATAGACCTCAAATATACAAAACTCCTAGAATATAACAGAAGAAAATCTATCTGACTTCAAGTATGGCAGTGACTTTTTAGATACAACACCAAAGACATGATCCATGAAAGAAATAATTGCAAAGCCTGAATATTAAAAATAAAACTTCTGATCTACAAAATATAGTGTCAAGAAGATGAGATGACAGGCTACAGACTGAAAGAAAGTATTTCCAAAAGACACATCTGATAAAGTACCATTATTCAAAATATACCAAGAATACTTAAAACTCAACAATAAGAAAACAAACAACCTGATTTTTAAAATGGGCCAAATACCTTAACAGATACCCTAGCAAAAACGATAGAGATGGCAAATAAACATACAAAAAGATACTCCACATCATATTTCATCAGGGAAAGACAATAAATTCCCCCACATACTTATTACAATGGCCAAAAAAAAACAAAAAACAAAAACAAACAAACAAACAAAAAAAACCCACTGACAACACCAAATAAATGCTGGCAAAGATGTACAGCAACAGGTACTCTTATTTACTGCTAGTGTGAATGCAAACTGGTATACCCACTTTAGAAGGCAGTCTGGTGGTTTCTTACAAAAGTAAACATAACTTTGTTATGATCTAGCAATCACAGTCCGGGGTATTTATTCAAAGGAATTAAAAACCTATGGTTGATGGCAAGATCTCATTCCTTTTTATGGTTGAGCAATATTCCATTGTAAATATATGCCACCTCTTCTTTATCCATTCATCCAGTGATGGAAACTGGGTTTACTTCCATATTTTGGCTATTGAAAATAATACTGCAATAAACATAGGAGTGTATGTATTTTTTTGAATCAATGTTTTTGTTTTCATTTTCTTTGGGCAAATACCCAGTAGTGGAATTAATGAATAATATGGTATTTCTGTTTTTAATATTTTGAGGAACCCCCATACTGTTTTCCACAGTGGCTACACCAATTTACATTCCCAACAGTGCACAAGTGTTTCTTTTCCTCCAGATCCTCACCAATACTTGTTATTTCTTGTCTTTTTGATTCTAGCCATTCTGACAGGTGTAAGGTAATAACTCATTGTGGTTTTGAATTGCATTTGTGAAACCAGACAGAGAAAGACAAATAGTAAATGATTTCACATCTGTGGAATCTAAAACGCAAAACAAATGAACAAACAAAAAGGAGAAACAGACCCACAAACACAGAGAACAAACCGATGGCTGCCAGAGAGGAGGGTGGTTAGGGGGATGGGCAAAATGGATGAAGGTGAGTGGGAGAAACAGGCTTCCAGTTAAGGAGTGAATAAGTTACAGGGAGAAAAGGTACAGCATAGGGAATATAACCAATGGCATTATAGGAGCATTGTATGGTAACAGATGGTAGCACACTTGTGGTGAGCATATAACATAACATAGCATATAAACTTGTTGAATCATTAGGTTGTACACCTGAAACTAATGGAACATTGTGGGCCAACTATATATCAATAAAAAAGTCTACACAAAAAACTGCATACAGATGTTTATGACAGCTTTATTCATTATTGCCAAAACTTGGAAACAACAAAGATGTCCTTCAGTAGGGGAATAAACTACAGTACACCCAGAAAATGGAATATATTCAATGCTAAAAAGGACTGAACTATCAAACCATGAAGAAACAGAGAGGAAACTTACATGTATTTTACAAAGTGAAAGAAGCCAATCTGGAAAGGCCAGATACTGTGTGATTCCAACTATATGACATTCTGGAAAATGCAAAATTATGGAGATAGTAGAAAGATATGTGGTTCCCAGGGGTTGATAGAAGAGGAGGAGATGAAAGATAGAACAAAGAGGACTTTAAGGGCAGTAAAAATACAGTGTATGACACAGTAATGACTGATACTTTCATTATATATTTGTCCAAACCTTTAGAATGTACCACACCAAGAGTGAACCCTCGGGTAACCCTATGCACTTTGGGTGATTATAATTTGTCCATTAGATTTATCAATTATAACAAATGTACCACTCTGGTGAGGAATGTTAATACTGGGAGAGGCTATGGATGTGTGAGGGCAGTGGGTATGTGGGACATCTCTATATCTTCCCTGCAATTTTGGCATGAGCCTTAAATTGCTCTAAAAAAATAAAATCTTCATAATTTTGAGAAATGGTTGAATAACCTCTCACAAGGTCATATACCCAGTAAATGACAGATCTAGAACTCAAATCCAGGCCTTTCTGTGATCTTAACCATTATCCCACAATGCTTCTCAGGGTTATGCCTCTCAGAGATGCCACTTGGGATAGTAGCCAGTAGAATCTGTGAGGCTGGAATCTGGAGAGAGGAAGGAATGGAGATGAAACCCTCAGTTAACTGGGCTGTGTCCTTCAGCTACCCATTTAAGGAACCCACCTTCAGAGCTCAGGATTTACTAACAATGAAAAGTCTCACATGGATGCAATTCCTAGTCAATAGTTATCTATAAGATAAGTACAGTGGATTTAAAATCAGATCTATCCAGGCTATTGCATCTTCAAGAATTAAGTATTTACATGAAAAACTGCTCAACTTCACTTAGCATCAGGGAAATACAAATCAAAACCACAATGAGATACCACCTCACACCAGTCAGAATGGCTGAAATTAGCAAGTCAGAAAAAGATAGGTGTTGGCAAGGATGTGGAGAAAGGGAAACCCTCCTACACTGTTGGTGGGAATGCAAGCTGGTGCAGCCACTCTGGAAAACAGCATGGAGGTTCCTCAAAAAGTTGAAAACAGAGCTACCCTACAACCCAGCAATCGCACTACTGGGTATTTACCCTAAAGATACAAATGTAGTGATCCAAAGGGGCATGTGCACCCCAATGTTTATAGCCCCAATGTCCACAATAGCCAAACTATGGAAAGAGCCTTGAGGTCCATCAATAGATGAATAAAAAAAGAAGGTGTGATATATGTATAAAACACAATGGAATATTATACAGCCATCAAAAACCCAAAATCTTGCTATTTGCAACAATGTGGACGGAACTAGAGGATATTATGCTGAGTAAAATAAGTCAATCAGAGAAAGACAATTACCATGTGATCTTGGTGATATGAGGAATTTGAGAAACAAGACAGAGGATCATAGGGGAAGGGAGGGAAAAATGAAAAAAAGTTGAAACCAGGAGGGAGACAAACAATAAGAGACTCTTAATCTTAGGAAACAAACTGAGGGTTGCTAGAGGGGACTGGAGTTGGAGGGGTGGGAATTCTGGGTGATGGACATTGGGGAGGGTATATGCTATGGTGACGCTATGAATTGTGTAAGACTGATGAATCACAGACCTGTACCCCTGAAGCAAATAATACATTATGTGTTAATTTAAAAAAAGAATTAAGTGTTTACTACAGAGTCTGAGCACATTTCTAGAGTAACTTCTGGCATCATCTTAAAGAAGCTTCATGTCTTAACATATAACATTTATATAGAAAATAAGTAAGGCAAAGACAAAATTTTACAGAAATTCATAATGGCTGAACTTCTAGAATAAAAATTCACTATTCTACTGCCCCCCTTGGCTCTGAAATAAAAAGGCTTTTTTTTAATAACCAGGATATATATAACCAGGAGCAGTTACAGCTGTGCTACCCTGGGGGAATAAACTGAAAAAGCAATGAAAATGGACTAATCCCAATTTAAGAGATTCTAAAAGAGGAAAAAATGCCTGAATTAGAAAGGCAAAGAGTATTTTTCTCTCCTTCTTTGCCAAATAAGAAAGGTTCTTAGCTATTGTATGTGTACAAATATCCACCTGCTAGAAGGTATAGAAAAACAATCATAAGTCACTCAGGAATGCATTAATGGTAGATTAGATAAATCCTCTTCTCCCTGTCTTATTTCACTCACGTCTAGGTAATGTGACCCTGATTGCATGAGCAATGCCTCGCAAATAAAAGCTACAGGAACATTCAGTACCCATTTATTACTCCATCATCATAGGCTTGACACACCCAACAGTAAACGTAATTATGTACAGCACCATAAACAACGTTATTTCCAGTTAGTGCAAAAGACACTATTGGGGGGGGTGGGGGAGGCAATAATGAAACTTTATAATTGGAGTGCAAAGTTTCACCTGAAGAATGTAGGAGTGTTGAGATGCCTGGTTAAGACAGAGAGAAAGGAAGGGCGGGGGTGGGGGGGCAGAGAGAGAAAGAGAGAGAGAGAAAGTTTAAGGAAGGACAAAGGGGTGAAAGTGAGAACTGTAACTTCTATATTGTGTAATCCTAGTGCATAACTAAGAACATGTTAAGAAGTTAGAATTGCATTTTCAGATGTATTTCATGATCAAATCATTCAAATCATGATACCTTTTTACATTCCCAAGTTCTTCCTACTTAAAATTATTACAGATTTTTAAAGTTGTAATCTCAGGTTTAATCTTAAGAAACAGCCTCGGCTTACATGCAAAACAATTCTTCAAATTCATAATGCTCACCCCAACCTACAATTTACATAAATTATTTTTTATTATATAAAGTCAGAGTAAAATCAACTTTTGCTGGAGCAAATCCAAATTTGAGCATGCATCAGTCCACAGCTAATTTAACATCTGCTGTCTGCTACCATTAAAAACAATCACATCAACTAAAACGTAGCTACTGCAATACAAAACAAGAAACACAAAGGCAGTACACAGCTATTGTTGATGTCAAAGGTATGACATGGTGACAAAAACAAGGAATTCCACTAACAATGCCAGAGAACTCACAGTACATTCAAATCCAAGGTACCAGCTGCACACAGAGTCTGGTGCCACGTGTCAAACTAGCAGATGTCAAGAAAGCAGTGGTTGTAACGGCAAGGTCAGTGTCAGCCAATAGAACTCATTGACAAACACTTGCCTGTGTCAGCTGCTGATATTGATGAGTTGCAAAGATGACAAGGCATTGTGCAATTATGCCCTCCTTACTCCCTGCTTCCCCAACAGCGCTGGACTAGAAATAGCAGTGCATCTGTTATTTCAAACCCGTCTGAATATATTTACCGGGAAATCGAGGGAAGCCCTATTTGTAAGGTTAATGGAAGTGTCTAATCTGACAGTTCTAAAAATGTCAAAATACCAGTCTTGCAAGTGATGTGAATGTATGTGTGTATGTATGTCTTTGTGCATATGTATATGAACGAGTATATGTACGTACCACAAACCACGATTGTCCGAAATGCCCTCGGACTGAAAGCCTTCAGGAAAAACTCAAATCTACAATAGCCTCTACATTAAATTAAGTAGCACTCACAAATCAATTCAAGCAATTTTACTAGGTGTTATCTATGCTGGGGACTACGGAAATAAACATAAAAATGTCTGTTCCTGCTCTCACTCGAATTCATAGCATTATGAGAGAAAGAGATAGACAAACACAAAATATTACACAATGAGTTAACTGCTATGTTAATGAGGAGATGGGAAAAATGCTATGCCAACCCATAGATGGGAGGAAGATATTTGCAAAACATAAAATCAAAAAAGGTTTTGTAAGTCAAAAATATATTTTAAGTGCTCTGCAAGTCAGCTTTTAAAAAGGGAATAATTAGCAAATTATAGGAGCAGGAAATTCACAGAACAAGAAATATGAATGCCAAAAACAAAACATAAAAAGACATTCATTCTTACTAGTAATCAGGAAAAAGCAAACTAAAACCTTCATGAAATATCATTTCCTACCTACTGAACTAGCAATACTAATTGCTGGCAAGGATGTGGAGTAACAGGTAATGTCACATGTAGCTAAAAGGAGAGTAAACTGGTAAATCCAGTTTGGAGAGCAATATGGCAATATCCTGGAAAAGGAGAACGTAAGTATATCCTATAACCTATACTTACACTCTATAATCCCGTCTCTAGGTATATGCCCAGAGAAACTTCTGCACCTGGCCCAAGAAATCACGCACATAAATATTTTCCTGACGCTTTACATGAGAAGAAAAGAGAAAATAACCCAATTTAAGACTGGACATTGCACATCAATTTAAGAATAAAAACGAGACATCTCTCCAGTGAAATAGTACAAAGGAATAAGTTACCTAAATTATACCTGTTAACATAACTATAGCTTAGAAGCATAATATTGTAAACATAAACAAACTACAAAAAATTACTACCATTATACAATTCATGTAATATGTTAATGCAGAACCAGCTATATATAATTGTATAGATTATATGCAGTATTATTATAATATGCTTACGAGAATTATAAGCACTAAATCCAGGAAAGTAAACTCTGGGCAAGAGTGAGAAGAAGAAGGTAGAATAGAGTGGACAAGCGGTTTCCAGTAATGCTGACAGTTCATTATTTCTCTTAGTCACATGTCTGAACTACAATAACATACTAATGATAAGCTCAAAAACCCAAGTGAAGGAGCAGTTGGTTCTGCTTCAAGATAAATAACACAGAAATCAAAATGAATAAAATTATTGTGGATCATTATGATTATCAAAAAAGCTGTCATGGGGAAGTAGAGTCTTAAAATTTCTTATACAAATATTTTGACCCAAACACTGAGGCAGAGTTTCCACTGCTTTGTAGTCATTTGTTTGCAATGGAAACTCTGAACACAGATGCTGATATCAAATGCTGTATGGAGTTTTCACGAGCATGGAAGGGTCTCCATTTCACTGCTACCCCTGAAGATCTGGAGTGTTTTAGGATTCTGAAGATAGCCTCTCCCCCAGGCTTCTCCTCCTCAAAATTAAACCGCTGGACAACAACTCAGCTTTCAGGACAGATCTTTCCTGTGATACTAAGCAATGCTTGATCACACCAGTGGGTAGTCGAGGGGAGAGGCTTAGAGAGAGACATTTTATCTGTCCACTGACTTCTCCATGCAGTGGTTCATCAACGCAGTCAGCGATCAGTTAATAAGCACCTGCTACTATATTCTAGGCCCTGTGGTAAGCAAATGGAGAGAGATGAATCGGACATAATCCTTGCTTACAGGAAGCTCCCAGAGAGACTAGTGAATAAAGGAGGCCACCACAGAGGGACACGTCAGTGCCTGAGGGGACCGGGGTGGTGGTGAGGCAGATTCCAAAAATAAAATAAGGTAAAACAGCCCTTCACTTAAGTCTTAGAGGGCACTTCAGACAGAATCATAAAATCATGACTCTTACAGTTGGAATACAGCTCATTTGCAACAGATTTTGTGAGATGAGGGTAAGGAGGATCAGGGAAAGTGGGGCATAAAAGGAGAAGAATAAATGTTCTGTCACCCACAGGGATGACTGGTGTGAAGGAAGCCTTCAAGAATAATTGGTCTGGCTCAAGTTAAAGAAAAAATATACTTCCAAAGTTTTTTTCTGCTTCTTCGTGCAGTGTGTGTATGTGTGTGTGTATATAATTTTTTTCTCAGTCCAAAATTTATATATCTATCTATAGAGATAGATCAGTAGATATTTAATGGTTAATAAAAGGGACTTAATCTGACTTGATTGTAAAGTCAGAATATACACACATGAAAAATATAAATTTAAAATATAAATATAAAAATTGTAATTTTTTTTCCTGAGAGAGTCTAAGCCCTGAGAAAGGCCAGGGCAGGGAGAAGTTTAAACAAAGAATGTACTCAGTGGTCTGCATAATGAAGTAAAGAGAATTTTCAGGCTTCCAGTCCAAAGAAGTTAAAGGAAGCAGACAATCTGGAGAAGGGTTTATCAGGGGTCTAGAATGAGAAGGACCAAGCAGAAGAAGGCTCTGGAAGGGGCAGAAGAAGGACCAAGCAGAAGAAGGGGCACTGGAATTACAGGGGTCAGGAATTACAACAAGGCAGGTGGCCAGACCCCAAGCGAAAAAGCTCCAGAAGTGTTGATGGCAGGGAAACTTCTAAGAACAGGATGTCTAGCACTCAGTATTAAGTTGCCTGCCATCCTGTTCTGTGCTATATAATCCACCTCCGCCAACTTTCTAACCTTCTGTAAAAGTCAACTGCATATAACAGCTGTGTGTTAGCATTATTTGGAGGAAGACAGTCAGAGGGACTATTTCTAATGAGATTAAACAAAGAGGACATGTGACAACTAAAAGGATGGTTGAGGGTCCATGAAAGGAGGAATGGGGAGCAAGAGGTTCTATGAAATAGGTTACATGCTTTTGGTGAATCTTTTCAAAGATCCTGGGTGCTCCAGATGACCCGCAATATGGCGGAAGGTGACTCAAGTCTACTTATTTGGAAATTAAACGTGAAAGTGATATTTCAGGGGCACCTGGGTGGCTCAGTGGGTTAAGCCTCTGCCTTCAGCTCAGGTCATGGTTTCAGGGTCCTGGGATCAAGCCCCACATCGGGCTCTCTGCTCAACAGGGAGCCTGCTTCCCCCTCTCTTAAAAAAAAAAAAGTGATATTTCAGAGTTGGAGTACTTTTGAATATCCAAGATATCTCAACTGCTCTACTTTTTATACGCATATATATGCAAAAGGCTATACTGATAAACCCCAAAATGTTCACAGTGGTTTACAGTGGTTTTCTCTGGATAATAACAGCATGGGTGAGTATAAGTATCTTCTTTCTTCCTTTTATTGGTTTATTCTTTCTTCTTTTTCTTGTATCTAGTTTCCAAAAAATATACCATAAACCTTAGAATGAAACAACAAAAAGAAAGCCTATCATTAAAATAGAGAGCAAACTCAATTATTTTAAACTTTTCCTGCCCATCATGAATTGAATAAAACATACCCCCAAAATAAAAGCGTGCTTTCCATGCTTGCATGAAAAAGGTGGTTTTAGGAGTAGACATTCAACTAAGACAGATTCACTAAGAAGGTACTGAAAATTGTCTGCTGGAAGCATTTGCATTTTTAATTTTTTTTTTTTTAGATTTTATTTACTTATTTGTTAGAGAGAGAAAGAGAGAGAGAGCACAGGCAGACAGAGTGGCAGGCAGAGGCAGAGGGAGAAGCAGGCTCCCCGCTGAGCACGGAGCCCAATGTGGGACTCGATCCCAGGACGCTGGGATCATGACCTAAGCCGAAGGCAGCCGCTCAACCAACTGAGCCACCCAGGTGTCCCTGCATTTTTAAATTTTAGCGGTATCCTGTTTAAAACATAGTATGAGCTAAAACTCCATTTACTAGAGTACGCTAGAGTATGTTAGCATGACTATTTAAATTTGAATTTCAGATAAATACCAATTAAGTTCTTAGTATAATTACATCCCAACAAGCATTTAGTGTGAATAATATTTTTAGCGTAAGTATGGTCCAACTATTTCATTTGCCACACTTATATGTACTAACAAATTCATTCGTCATTTACCTGAAATTCAAATCCAACTGGGCCTCTGGTAGCTCTAGTTGCTAAATCCGGCCACACTATTTCTGTGCCTTGTGCCAAGACCGTAACAAGTGTTTGGGCACTACTTCCGCTACTTACCACTTGTGTGGTATTTTAGAAGCCCAGTTTTTAAGGAGAAAATAGAGAACATGACTTGATTACAAGTCCATTTTCAAGCACTGTTCACCGAATCTGTGAAAGTCACCAGGCGTGGGTGTGTCAGGGTCACAGCTTTGATACAACGAAGAGCCCCCCGCCTGTCAGCAGCCATCAATGGAGCCCGCTGAAACATTTCTGCCAAAATGCCAGTAGTCATGTGGGCATACAACCTTGCAGGTCATGATTGCATTTATCTCGGTAGCTGCTGAGCGAAAATGAGAGTGACCGGAGACCACAGCCCGGTGGATTCTGGATAGAGAAACCTGTTCATTTTGACCCGCGTGGAAGGCTATGTTCTCATTAGTGAAAAAAGAAAAGGTTCCCTAACCTTCAATAATGGCTTAAATAATCCAACTATAAGTCTGGCAGGAAAACATATGTCCCGAGCCGTGTATTTCAAAGACAAATGCTCTTGATTAAGCTTTATCCTTCTGTGCTTTAAAGCATTCGTTTGCTTACAAACTTTACAAACGCTGCCGAGATCTGCCCATGTTCCAAGTCGAGGCAGCCGTGGGCTCGCTGTCTCGTCAGTGTGCGTTGATGTATGTTGTTTGCCTTTCCCCAACATTCATATGATTCTGGGTGCTGTACATGGCGTGGTTTTAAAAGGCTCTTGCTCTTTTTAATTTTTTCAAGGAAACCTTGAGCTGGCTATGTTTTTCAATCACGATGACCCCTAATAATTATTTTGAAGACTGAAGCTCTTAACATAGTCCACTTTGTATAGATTTCACCAGGAATGGTCTAAATCAGTGATCCACAACGAAAGTCCACAGACCAATTGTGGCCTGCCACCGATTTTGGAAAATGAAGTTTTACTGGAACCCAGTTGCGCGGATTCATTTACATATTGTCTTTCACTGTAACCACAGGGGGGAGTGGTTTAAGCCTCCAAATCCTGAACTACTGACTACCTGGCTCTTTCCACAGAAGATCTGCCAACCTCTGGTCTAAATGGACAATTACAAACAGTCCAGAGGACTGATCATTCTCCGGGGGCTGATTCGGAGATGTTCGGGAGTATCGTAGCCTGGATAATTCAGGCTTAGTATAGCAGAGAGAGACAAAGTCTGAAAAATGATGTGCGTTAAAGAGCCTGGCCAAGGAGGAGGAGGAAGTCCAATGAAAGGGGCTCTCTCCCTGCTCAGGCTACTGCAAACAGTATTCTCAGCAGATCCTAAACTTCAGGCCTTTGCTCCTGGTAGATATAAGAGCTAGGCTATAGTTATCCGGTTGCTACAAGAATTCAGGTGAGTGATTCAGTTTGATTTTTTTTCTCCTTTTATCTTTTTTTAAAAACTAAAAATCCCAGGCGCCTGGATGGCTCAGTGGGTTAAAGCCTCTGCCTTTAGGTCAGGTCACGATCCCAGGGTCCTGGGATCGAGCCCCACATCGGGCTCTCGTTCCGCGGGAAGTCTGCTTTGTCCTCTCTCTCTCTCTCTCTGCCTGCCTCTCTGCCTACCTGTGATCTCTGTCAAATAAATAAATAAAATCTTTAAAAAATTAAAAAAAAAAAACCACTAAAAATCCGTTAAGGTTCTAACCTCCAACAAATCCACCCTCAGCCCCAGAAAACTGGAGGCTAAATCAAGCCTAGAAACAATACCCACCAGTCCCAGTGATGAGTAGTTTGACCTCATATGGGGAATACAGAAGATGCACATTTTTCACACAGGGCTATATTACATGAGGGGTATTCAGGCTTCAATCTTGGCAATACCTCCAGGACACTATGCAAAATGTAGACTTTGAAGCTTAGAAAAGACCACCTAAAGACAATCTGCGGGGCTGGTCTTCATTTCCAGCAGGAAATCTTGCAAACATCAGCTACAGACATGCCTTATTTCAGAAAATGTGTGTGTCACATTGCCTATTAATTAAATCCCACTCACAGTGCCCTGGAGATGCTTTCCTTCAAAAACCGGATCTGGTAGCCTTTCCAAATTATAGACCCCAAATCCCTCACCGCAGCTGTAGAAGGAGGAGCAGTGAAGGTACCAAATGCTGCTCTGTTTAGGCAAAGCCCAGAGACATCAACCTGATTTAAACTGAATAGAAACACACACTGTCCACACATTGCCGAGAGCTTCACATTCAGAACATGATTTTCGGTGAAATTTATGATTATCTGGGGGTGGCTTTGGGAAGACTAATGGAGATTATAGTGATGGAACCTTGGTTTCTCCACCCTAAATCATCCATTCATTATAAGCTCATGGAGGAAGGAGGGGGTGCCTGGTTGCTGGGAGGTAAGTGCTTCTTTGGAGAGGTCAGAAATGTCATTCTGATTCACCAGAGCAAGAGGCTTTAGTAGGCTAAAAATCAGTGAAATAATTTACCTTATTGTTGAACAACATTCTTTTATCTATTTACATGTATTTTTTAAGTAAGCTCCACACGCAGCATGGAGCCCCCGTACCAGGCTTGAACTCACAATCCTGAGATCAAGACCTGAGCTGAGATCCAGAGTCAGATGCTCAACTGACCACCCAGGTGCCCCATGAACAACATTCTTAACTGTTAATTTCTTCCTGCTCTTTCTACCCTTGGTCAGGCATAATAAATAATAAAATGGTTCTGTATGATGAAATATACACATTCACACTTCCTCTTTGAAATGCAGTGAAACTTGAGGGACCAACACAAGTCTTGGGTGGGCTCTGTGGACTGACCTCTGGGGGAATTACCTGGAAAACTCTAGAGAAGTACCTGTGAGGCAGCAGTTTGGGTGTCAGATTCTCAGAATCACTGGGAATACTGCCTTAATAGCAGGGGAGACCAGGAAGTCATAAGAAATAAGAGAGGAAACCACTCATCGTGAGATCACTCTGAAGCAATAGCTTAACTTGCATCCTGACTGTGGATCCATCTGAGAAGTGGTCAGGAAAAATAGGGCTCTTACTTTTTTCAAACATTTATAGTCTAGAAGCCCATACGATGGAACCTCTAAATATTACAGTTGCTAATAATAACCACTAATATTTATTGAGTAAATGGTATGGGCTAAGCAACATGGTAAGGATTTTCAACATTTACCAGGCTCCTAATAGCAATTCTATTTATAACTGCCAGGTAATTAGAAGTTGCTTTAAAGAATTCAACCACATTGGTAAAAGTTCTGATGTGCTTATTAAAATTCCACAAGCCAATCACAAATCCAACTGCACACAGTAGACAAAAAAGTAAGGACAAATAGGCATAAATCACCTTGAAAAAGAAAATCAGTAAGAGGCGCATAGGTATTTCTCTGATTATTATTCAGGGGCTTAGGAATTTTTTTTTCTCAAGTTACTATAGCAGCTGTGTTTTTGCAAATGAAGAAGTCAGAAAATTTGAAATTGATGAGCAAATTTAAGAATTTCTGTCTCTATAATTATCATATGATCTCCCTGATATGAGGAATTTGAGAAGTAGAGTGGGGGGTTCGGGGGATAGGGAAGGAAAAAATGAAACAAAATGGGATGGGGAGGGAGACAAACTATAAGAGACTCTAAACCTCACAAAACAAACTGAGGGTTGCTGGAGGTAGGGGGGTATGGAGAGGGTGGTTGGGTTATGGACACTGGAGAGGGTATGTGAAAGGGTGAGTGCTGTGAAGTGTGTAAGCCTGATGATTCCCAGACCCTGTACCCCAGGGGCAAATAATACTTTATGTGTTAATACAAATAATTTTTAAAAGTTTCTAAAAAGAATTTCTCTCTCTAATACTAAGTTCCACTTATTGTCTGTTTTACTGTGCACCAGGTGTTTTACATCAAGAGTTTCTAATCCCTCCCAGCCCTGCAGGCTCTATAGTGTTTGAGAGACAAGGAAACAGAATACTTGCCCAAAGGAGCATTACTACCAAATGACACAGTTGGCCTTTGAACTCAGGACTGATGACCCCAAGGTTGGGCTCATTCGTTGATGTGACTCTACTTCCCCAGCCCTGTGAATGCTTTAGAGCATGCAGAAGTTTCCAGTATGAACACTGGAACAAAGAGATACACTCATTAATCGGCATGACTTAGGCCTAACCCAGCCTACTTTCACTTCCTCACCCTAAAACTAGTTAACTAAAACTAAACTAAACTTAACTAAACTTCCTCACCCTAAAATATCAAAAGTATTCATCTTACAGGAAGACAACTGAACTAAGGTAGCTGCACAGTGATCAAAAGGAATGTGTTTTTTAAAGTGAGAACATGAGAGCCAACAGAAAAAAAAAATGTTATGGCTTTGATTTCATTTTTCCTCAAGAAAGGAAAGCAATCCCATGCCCATTCACCTCCCAAACTAAGTCTGGGAGGCTTGTGGTGATTAGCAATCGAATTCTCCCATTCCGATTCAATTCACACATCTGCAAAGTGTAAGCAGATCCCAGAGCTGAGCACTCAGCACAACTCTAAAATCAATTATGTTTTCTACCCATCACAGCAGGCGCATCCTGGGAGCCACTTATCAATAGCGCTTCAAAAAAAAAAAAACTTATCAACTTCAAACCAACAAGATAACAAACTCTGAAAATTTAGGTTTTAAAACTGCTGCGAAAAGTCTGGCCCAAAAACAAAAGGAATGTCTGTGAGGAAGTAAATTTGATTAGTTTATCACAGAATAAAAATGTGAATTCATGAATACTAGCCCACTTATTGCCAGCTTGTAAAAATTTTTCATTGTAAACTGTGGAGTTAATTAATATCTGACAGCAAGCCTGAAAATAAGTAACTAAATATAAGTTGTAAGTGAACCCAGATGCATCTCCATTTCGTTGTGTCTCTGCTAGAAGAATTTAAATTTCACACTCTCGTGAAAATTTGAGACCCAAATTATATAAGGAATAACAAAGATTCACAGTAATTTTAGATCTGTAGCCTGTCCTCTAGGCCAGTCATTCTCGAAGAAGTCTACTCTGGACCAGCAACAAAGCACATTCACAGTCTCACCACAGACTTCCTACATCAGAAACCCTAGGTGCACAGCCCAGCAGTCAATGTTTTAACAAATATTTAGGAAATTTTTAAATTTGAGGATCACTATTTTAGTAGTGAATTGGTTAGATTACGTGCTTTTAGAACTAACTAGAGGAGAAGTAAACTAGAGTGATTCTCAACTTATAGAAACCAATACTTTGTTGTCGCTTTTCCATAAAAATGGACTAAAATTCTCAGTCAAATCCACTAAGCCAATTTAACTTCTAAAATTAGCGCTATCATACTGAAAACTCCATTTAATAGGTATTTGTAATGGAATGTCCTTCCAGAAGTAACAATGCAAAGCAGAAAGCTGACACATGAGGAAGGAGCAATTTGCTACTGCAAAAGGCCCTCCAAGTCCCCTCCCACAGCCTTCCTACCCCTACTTCTGAGCCAAAGGCAGTGGAAGAGGAAGACAGATCAGAAATTAGGCAAGGCTGCAGGGGAGCCGTTGCAGAGACTGGGTTCCCTCTGGCAGAGAAAGGGAGGGGATGATGACCGCTGCCACTGGACCACTGATAATGTGCAGCAATCTTGAGGGAGAGAAAGCTCCTGAGATTTCAAGGCTACTGGTATCTACCAGAAACTGACAAATCAGCAGCAGCCCCTGAAGCAGAAGGAAACAGAAAGTTCAGAAAGCATCTGTTTGTACCTATGAGTTGTTATTCAGGCAGTTGAAGGCAGAGAGGAATGAAATCCATCACTCCGTACACGTACACGAAATATTCACAGAAGAATGGAGAGCATGATTATTACTTCTGATGACCGATTTAGACAAGACTTCATTTCTGCTCTAAGACTTCTCAAACAATAACACAGTGGCATCTCCCTGTAAATCACAGCTTGCTTCAAGCAGCAGAATCCTAGAAACCTCTGAAACACAATTACTAACTAATGGACCCGACCATAAACAGTGACTCATTTCATTTGGAATTTGGCAGAATTTAGGTAACCAGAACTAGTTTAAGGCTTACACAGAAAGGACAGGTGCCTAAATCATTGGATTTAAACTCAGTGGGAGGTTCTCTCTCTCCCAAATTATAATATATGGCTCATGAGGTCAGATGAATGAAAGAAGTCACCTTGGGGAATCCATATACTTATGCAATGTTTCTGCCAGTCTTCAAAATATTTTTGAAATCCCTTTTGAAAATAATTTGAAAATAAAAAAAATAAGCAAAGACATTTATGACAGCATTTTAAGAGGAAAATATAAATACAACCCAAATAATCAATAATAAGAAAATTTTTGAGATGTATGTAGAAATTTGATGACCGATGCTACAGTTAAATGTAGAAAGGATATAGAAAATGATATTGAATGGACAAAATAAAATACAAAATTACACATATCTTTTAATTATAACTATATATGATTTTGTATATAGAAATGGGAACTGGAGTCTACGGCCATACCACCCTGAACGCGCCCGATCTCGTCTGATCTCGGAAGCTAAGCAGGGTCGGTTAGTACTTGGTTAGTACTTGGATGGGAGAAAGGGGAACTGGAAGAGATCATCAAAAATGATTACCTACAAAGTTATCAGAGTCAGAAATCAATTTTGCTGCTATTGAAAAGATGATTTAAGTAGGCACAAATATTAAATTTTCCAAAAGTTTGACGTGAGGACAAAGAGAGGTGAAAAAATTATATTGACTAGGTAAATCAGAGGTGGCCTGGACTGGATGTTCCAGAAGGGGTTTGGGTGACCCTTGGGAAGAACAGCTGGAACCCAAGAGAACGGGGAGGGGCACCAAGATCCAACCCAGCTGTTTCAAATGCTGTCTACCAGTGACCTGGCTGGAGCATGCCTTTGTGTTACAGTTTAGGAGTTTTGTGGTTGCTTTTCTCTGGGAAGAAATAATGACTTAGCATTCACTGTTGGTACACTTCCCTTTAAGTATTCAGTAGTTCTCTTTAAAAGAGTAGAACTCTATCCTCGATTCTTTTTAACTAGAGGCAGCTTTGATGTAAGAAGAAATGATTTTTTATAATTTAGTCCTAATAACACCAGCACTCACACAATGAATATTCACTACAAGCTGACCTTGAGTCAACAAAGAGACAAATGTAACCCTTGCAGTTACCATAGCTGGAGAGGCTTTTAAAGAAACCTGAGTCTCCAGATAAACTAAATACCCATATCCTATTGGGCAGAGATGGGGGTTGGGGGGAGAGATGTGGAAAGGGGACAAAACTGCAGGCTGCTATATATTTTAGCAATCAGCAGCCAGGGGCCTGACACTATGAAAATCTTCAAATCTTGAATGTTCCTTTCCGCAGAATTAGATAAATATAATCACATGCCCTGGGCTCCATATAAATGTGTACGTTATTAAAGGTGGACCTAGAAATTGATTGGAGCCAAAGTACAAAAACAGATGAGTAAAAACTAGGCAGCATCTGCCACATTTCCCAGGCTCTCATTTTTATGATTTTCTAGTCTCCGAAGTCAAAATTATCCCCACACATCTGAGTTATTTTCAGTCTAAAACCAACAGTTTTTCGTTTGTAGAAAATCATGTGATGTCCAAAAAAGGAACAATTTCTAAAGTAGACTTAACTTGTTTCCAGTGAAACACTAATTAGAAGTTCTGATAAAACAAATTATTTAATTTGAACCTATGAATGTCTTTTCTAATTCTTTGTACTAAGTTCAGTGTCGAATTCTAAAAGTAGATCCTCTAAGTACAAATATCTGCCCTGGAAAATAAAATTTGAACCAAGGTTTTCTTTCTCTGTACTAAGAAACTACACACACACACACACACACACACACACACACACACACACATCACTGCCCTAGCTCTGCCTCCCATCTAGTCATGTCTATTTTTAAAAAGTATTGATTTTTAGGGTGAGTCTATATTAAATTTTTTTACTATAATGATATCTGACTCCATGGATCCAAATGGTTTAAATTGCTTAATATTTGCAGTACATTTACACCTAAATGATAAAAAATTTACCATATATACAGAGAGAGCACACCATTGTTAAATATGCCAAAGTCATAATAGCTTATCATATGCAAAATATTTCCCATAAACACTACCAGATAAATATGCTTCAAATGTAACTTTTTCCCCCAATTAATATTTTAAAGTGCACATAGTCCCACCCAGATGCGTACACACTGATGCAGAGAGCATTGGGAGTTCTCTAGTTCAAAGAGAAACAAAGTGATGGGGGAAAAGTAGAGGAGCTAAGCCATCAGAAGAAGAAAGAAAAAGCCTCATAATTTCACCCATTTTAATTATGGCCCTGAACATTCATTTGTTTATTCCACAAATATTTATTGAGTACTCACTATGCTGCAGGTCCAATTCTGATCCCTGTTCAAAAATATATGAAAAGGCTACTTTAAACATGACTTTTTCTCTACTTCCAATTATTTTCTAATAACCATGGATAATTTCCTTAATAATTTTTTTTCTACCGTTAAAAAAAAAAAAAGAAAAACCTGAGAAATAGATATGAAAGTTCAGCCAGGAATAACACTGGCTTGGGGCAAAATTCTGCTGAGGGTTGGTAAGCACCACTCACTTCTTCTGTCCTTGCCTCTCTGACTCTCTCCCTCATCCTAGGACACCCCTGGGAACAGAATAAGAAAAGACCCCTGTTTGCCTCTCAGGGAAATTTTTGTTGTTGTTGTTCATTTGCTTGTTTGTTTTGCTTTTTGGGTTGTTGTTTTTTGTTTTTTTTTTCCTCAGGGAAAGTTTTTATCAGGTTGTGGTAGAGGCTTCAAAAGGGTGAGCCACTGGTGACTAGCCTAGACCATAGATCATCTTAAAGTCTAGAGGTGTTTTGACTTAATCATGGAGGAGAACTATAAAGTTTTTAAATAAGGAAACAGCCTGATTTATTGACCTGGCTGTGATATGCATGGTAGAACAGAGAGAGAGATTTGCAGAAGTCCCTTAAAATATCCCCAAAGTAGGAGCTGTGAAGAATAGATGGGCTGAATTCAAACAACGTTTTAATCAAAACTTTGTCAGAACTTGACAACAGAAGGGAGTAAGGGTTGGAAAAAAGAAAGTGAAAATTATGATTGGAATAATCAGTGTATCATTAAGAGAAAAAGAGAACCAGGAAAAACAGCTTGTTGGGGAAGAATTAATACATTAGGATAGCGCTTGGGTTGGAAGTAAGGAACATTACAAAAAAGTCCACGCGGTTCTAATATTGAAAGCAATCTGCTCTCTGCTTTGGTTCATTTGCCCTGGTTACTCGGATAGGGAAGGAATAGAATTTATGTGTCCATGTGCTATTACTGTTTTGATCACAAAGGTGTCTAATATAAAATCGGGTCAGCTGGAAAAGATTTCAGAAATCTCCTAAAATGAAATGTTTAAAATGTGTAGAGCAAAAATAAGGAACATTTCAAAGGAAAGATTTTTAAAAGGCAGTGGTTTAAAAAACAGAACCAACTTGAGGAAGTAATGGGATTGTCACAAATCCATAGGCAATCCTTGTGCTAAAACCTAACTAGAGCTTCTAAAAAAAAAAACCTAACTAGAGCTTCCAAACTGACTTTTGCTTATCTTCCACCTCTCCTAAATTTCCCTGTAACACTCTGATCACTTTTCTTCATCTTTTACATCCATGTTAATATCATCATAATAGAATTTGCATTTATTTTTTACACTTGTTCCTTTGAGGGCAAGGAGGATATCTTATTTATTTCTGTATCCTAATACTAACACAATGTTTAATACATAAAGGTCTCAGTTATTTAATGCCATTTAAATTCAATTTGTAGGTTTGGTCTTTGGAATTACATAAATTCTCCAAAAGTTGGAACCCAGTGCCCAAAATAAAGGCCTCAGCTCCATGGAATAATAGTGACAGTGGTTACTTTCTTATGTTGTCCATCTTACACTTAGGAAAAAAAAAAAAAAAATACACTGCTACATTTGATTTTCAAGGCAATTCAGTAAAGCAAGGTTTTACTCCCATTTATGGATAAGGGAATAAACTCATATTTTAAGTAATCAACTCATGACTACACAGCTGGCAGGTAGAGTCTAGAACTCAGCCTTGCTGATACAGTTTTATCCACCCCTTATCTGGTCCTTGTCCTTAAGTAGATCATTCAATTAACTGAAACCATCTCCATCTTCTTGCCTCCATCTTCTTAGTGAGATAGCCATTTTTCTACTAATATGGTAAGATATTTGCAAAACAAAACCAAGCTGGGAAAACTGCTTAGGTGAGTGAAATGAACAAACTGAAGGTGACTGCTTCTTGTGGCCCAGATGCTTCTCCCAGAGATCTCAATCCCACTGGATTCTTTTGTAAACTTTCCACCACTGTCACCATTGTGACACTACTATGGCTACAACTGTGAAACACAACACAGACTTCAAACTCTTTACGCAAAGAATTAATAAAAGTCTAAACCTCAGTCCATGTCCCTAGTGAACATCTCTCAATCTCTCTCCTCTTTGCCCATCTGCTTTCCTCCCCAGACCATCGTCACCAGATATGCACTGGCTTGTGTCTTCTTTCTCCATCAAACACATGTGTGTATTTTTTTTCCTCCGTGTCTGTTTTATATCCTCATATTGTGACTGACCCTCTTCCTTTTGCTTTTTTCCTCTCCTCTTTTCTAACTCCCTTCCAGTTAATTTACTGCCTTTGCTAAATAATTTTTTTTCTCTATTCTCTTTGGCAGCTACCTAGTTCCAAAAATAGGACACTGGAACAATTGTTTCTCATATAGCCCTTGACTAATATATTGCCCTTGATAGTTAAAATGGCTCCCACCTCTTTCCCATAGATTGCATTTTCATCTAAAGTTCTTTACATCATATTAAACTATATATTAGCTGAATGGCTGGAGGCAGAGTAAATGAGGTAGCAGAGCTCAGGTCCAAATTCAAAGTGGGGATCAAATCCAACAACTTTGGCCTCCACATAGAATCACGAATCATGTAGCCAATGAACATTCTCACTCAGCTAAGATTTGCTTGGTGTTTTCTCTGACCTGACCCTTTGGAGACATTTGTGAATATTGGTTTTAACAATGAAAGGTCAAATTACAATCAGGTAAATAGATTCTCTCCTAAGAGTTCTTACATCTCAGGTGAACTTGTTAAGAAGTGAGAGCTGCTAGAATAACAGTGATTCAGGAAAATGTCAGTTAAGCATGAAGTACTTTATAATTTTGGCAACAATGCCATATATTTAAGATATAATATTGTCATCTTTAAAATGTAGAATAGATAACTATAGTTTTCAGTGTCTCTGGAAGTATCTAGGCATTTCTGGGACAATACTTGAAGCTATACAACATTTCTCCAGACACATGTAATTTAATATGTCATTTAAATTTTTCCACCACTCTAATTCCTTACATTTATAAAGTGAGTAGAGCAGTATTAGAAAAGAGCGTTAAAAATACCATCTGAAAATCTTTCAACAAAAGTCTGCTTTTTCGACAGAACTTTTGGGGAAATCAATACATACCATTATGAATGAAATAGATCTCAATCAAGTTTCCAAATATTTTGAGAACTAAACAAGGAAACACATATTGGGGAAAAGATACTAAATTTGACCGTGTAATGGAATGATCGCTTCATTCATATAGTAAACTAATAGGTAACAAAGTTAGACACATGTTACCACTGTCTAAACAGCCATTAACCAAATACCCAATCACTATAAATAAATACTAGCCTTTAAGCATGCCAATAATACTAAAAATAAGTATGACCATAGTTATTTATGGTAAGCAGGATATTTAAAATAATATTCACTAGTACCCAGGGTCATTTACTCACAAACTGTATAACTTTGCACCTTCATATCATTATCATTTCCAGAAAACGTGAAGTTTGCAGATTATGATTACTTTTCTGACAGTCATTCCAAAACTTTAATAATTGCCATCATATTTTAATCCATCTCCTATTTACTCAAGTATTTTTCCTCCTCAGATATCAGTCTCCTTTCAATTTTGAGAATAAAGGGGAGGTATTAACAGGAATTAGTAGCAGCATTTTATTAGTACTATGGCAGGACACACAGAAATGCCTGAGTGTTGCCAGTCACCTCAACACCAAGGAATTCCAAGAGAACCTCATACACAAGATAAATCAAAGTAACATTTTATTAACAACTGTCCAAAGACCAGATTCCCCAGAGAAAGGTTTCGATTAAAAGTCTGAGTTGATCTGGGGCCTATGCACAATCTTTTGCTCTATCCAAAAAAGTAAAAGCAGCACATTTGAGTTGAAAGGAATAGAGGCAAGGAATGCAAGAAAGCAAGGTAGGTCCCTAGGAAAGATGTCTGAATCTACTGCTTCAGATCTGGACATAGTCAACATATTCTCTCTGCCTCTCTCTCTGACTTTCCTCCCTGCCTTAAGAAAGTATACCCAACCAATACATCAGTTTCTAAATTATAATTACCATTATTATTATGGACTGGTAAGACCTTCCCCATTTCTTGTTGTTGTCAGAACTAGCCTGGTTCAACTACAGAGCTTTAAGCTCCAATTTACTGCAGTGAAAGAATTTGGAAAGTCAACATCCATTAACTTTCTCTGTATCCCCTCCTTTTGCCCTTCTATCTCTCTGTCTTCCCCTCGATATCGGGCTCCAACTCCAGCTCACTGCAAATTACAACAATTGTCTTTAATCCAATATTTGATAGTTGTCTGAGTGGCCAATGTCACGCCAACCTTTTGCCTGAAGTATGGAGAAGGGAACTGGCTCTTTTCACCTACACCAAGGCGGCTCCGTTCCCAGTCATATTCCTTGCTGTTCTCCTTAAATGTCACTTTCTGAAGGAGGCTTTTCCTGGCCTTTTGAATTAAGTTAAATAGCTCTGTGTCTTCTGCTTCTTTTGTAACTAATCACCATTTACTCGTTTAAAGATTGCCTGTCTTGTTAGAATGTAAGCCCTATAAAGGCAGGCGGATGGCCATAAGCCCATAGAGCACATTCGGGCTGGTTAGATAAAGGTCCCCTTTTCCCTGAGCAGATGCAGCCCCGAGCCAAAGCACAGGCTTATCGCATGGAATGTTGTCTGCCCTTCAGTCCTGCTAATGCCCTTGGCAGGAACATGCTTAAGCACGTGAGGCCCTACAGGCAGAGAACCTATGTTTTTACCACTGTATTTCCAACACCAAGTCTAACATTCAGAGGATGCTTGATAATGACTTTTCAGACTGAATGTTAATACCTGAAGTTTTTTTGACTTTTGAAAGGAAAGACCAAGTTATAAGTATAGCCTTTCAATTAATTTGCCCAATTAATGTTCCTACATCTTTCTCTTTCCATTCCCCTTAACACATACACATACACACATTTTTACACAATGTAAATTTCTTTTGGTTCCAAGCCTGTCAGCCAAAATTATTGCTTATATTAGTCTAACTCCTATATCTGAGCTTTCCAGTGAAAGTTTCAGAGATAAAATGCAAGTAGCTAGGAAAGTTAACACAGTGTGTTTTTACAGGTCAGATGTTTCTCTCTTGTTAAAAACTATTAATATATTTGTTGATCATTTAGTCTCTATTCTTACCTCCCTGTCTCAGTTTCTAAAGACCTCCTAAAGCCTCTTTTTGAAGACCTCCTAAGGCCTCTTTTGTAAAGACCTCCTGAAGCTCTATTTAATTGCAGAGATTTTATACTGTATCTTGGAGTCCTTAAAGCAAAACATTTCACTACATTCAGGACATAAATTTTGATCCTATATATATATATATGAACATATATATATGAATACACACACACACACACATATATATATGTTGAGAGATATATACATAAATATATATATGAAATTCCCAACAATTAGTTTTCCCTAAATAAAACAAACTGCCTCAAAAAAGTAAATGACTTGACAAGACTGATCAAGTAGAAATAGGTTACTATCTGTCATGGCTGTCATAAAGCAATTCATGAAGGAAAGAGGAAATTTTGAGGAAATCTGTACCTCAGCATTTCCTAAGAATATAGGTCCTGCTGTCAAAACACAACTATTATCCCCACAAATGCATATATATAGGTATTTTATTAATTCAGTATCCCTTATGGATAACAGGATGTAATAGAATTTCTAGAAACACATCGTGTGGTGAGTTTATTGGAATAGTTATAAAAATGTCAAAATTAAGTTGGCTTCCTTCTGCGTCCCAAGGCAGTACTCATACCAGGGTAAAAACTCCAGAATTTAGAGACCGTCCAGGGCTCATGATCACAGCCCCAGGGTCCCTCCCGTCCACTGCCCCCCCTCCCCACCCCTCCACCCCCCGTGGAGCAGCCATACTGAATAGTTTTCAGCCTCCTGGGTTAGAACCAGGGTTCTGCAGGAGGCAACACCATCTCTGTCACCAACTAACCGTGCAGGTCCTAGACCAAGTCATTTAATTTCTCAATGCCTCATTTCCTTATCTGTAAAATGAGCATAAAAATAATACCAACATTAAAAAAAGAAAGAAAGAATACCAAGATCATCTGGGTTACTGTGAGGAGTAAAGGAGTAAATACACATAAAGTACTCAGAATTCTAGCTGACTAGAAATACTCAATAAATGTTAACCTTATACCCTTGGGCGATTTTCTTATCTTTTCTTTGTCTCGGTTTTCTCATTTATAAAGCAGATACAAAAATAACATGCCTACCTTAGACCATTGAGAAAATCACAGCCGTGATGCAAAATTGCTTTGGAATCTATCAGCTTCTATGCAAATGCCAGGAGTGAATAAAACTGATACATATTACAAGCAGCTAAGAAATTCTTTCTTCGTTCCTTAAAAGTACTTTTTAAACTTTCTTCTCCACTCTGTAGGAGAAACATTTCACTAAAAAGAACTAGGAATTATATATCAAAGTAGACAATAACTGTAGACATAAAGGCATTCTTGCTGGGAAGCTTCCAGAAATGGGTTTTAGCATTTTTTTTTTTAACATGTCAAGATTTGGGCTTTTTCAGTATCACAGAGTAAACTAAAAACACACTACACAGAAACATAAAAGCATTCTCTCAGAAGCAGAAAGAGGTCTCTCACTCCTGGGTCTCCCACTGTTTACTTCTACAAGTATCCCTAGTGCATCAATTCCTAGAGCAGTCTGTCAAAGAAACAGGGAACAGAATGACCTCCAACAATGGGAGAGAGCAACATCTTCCCAAAGTGCAGAGGAAAGACAGAAGAGATGAGCAAAAGCTTCTATGAATTACTCCCAAAGGTCTGTTTGACCTTTCACGTTCAAGCTGCTGTACAGTGAGTCCTATTTCAGTTTTTTAATGAAATCGTATGATTTCCCAAACTTGGTCAACCGACGGCCGACCCTTAAAGATGCAAATGGAGTCTTCCACTTAGAGCAAAGAAAGGATTGCCTCTGTGCATGATCGATGAGTCTTGGTTCAATGGCAGTTCAAGTGAGTAAGGCTCAGAGAGTAGGTGGCTTATAGTCCTGGCATGTGTCCACAGTGTGATATGCTAGCAAAATAATTTAAGCAAGTGGTTTTTTTTAAGATGTCATTTTTCTTCTTATAAAAGTGGCATATGGTTATTGTAGAATATTTTTAAAATATTTATGTATTTATATGTATACACATACACATACACACTATACAAAAAATCATCTTCAGTCTCACAGCTTGGAATTAAGCCAGATATTATGAAACCTTAGATGTGAAGCTTCATGAAGGCAGGGATCTCCATGTAAAGATTAACAACTGCCCTTAAGGAGTTTAGTAGGTGCTCTTCTACTTCAAAGGTCACCTTCTCAGGCAGTCTCTAAACACTCTATTTTAAATTTCTCACTAACTCTCCTGTTTAACTTTCTCCATAGTACTAATTATGTTTGAACATTTATGTATGTTTAATAACTGTATTTATTCATGTGTCATACTAAGAAAACTAGCAGATCATAAGCGATTCATTTGATTCCATATTATATCTTTTTCTTATTTATATTCTTTATTATCTCTCTATTCTCAATAAGATGTGGGTTTGCTATGATATTCCCAGAGTTTAAACAGTGCCTGGCACAGAGAAGGCAACCAGTAAATGTTTTCTGATTATATTAAGGAGTAAAGAAAGACTGCAATGTATCTCTTTTCGAATAATTACAAACTCCCTGTATAATAAGAAAGGACTGGGTAGGGCGCCTGAGTGGCTCAGTGGGTTAAAGCCTCTGCCTCAGGTCATGATTCCAGGGTCCTGGGACCGAGTCCCGCATCGGGCTCTCTGCTCAGCAGGGAGCCTGCTTCCTCCTCTCTCTCTCTCTCTCTCTCTCTGCCTGCCTCTCTGCCTACTTGTGATCTCTGTCAGATAAATAAATAAAATCTTTAAAAAAAAAAAAAAAGAAAGGACTGGGTAAATAAATTATGATTCTTCTATGAAGTGGAATATACTAAAAATATGCATCTCTACAATTAACAGCATGTAAAATTTCCATGATGTTATTAGGGTTTTGAAAGTCAGATTATAAGAGAACATACATAATATGACCCCATTTTCAATCTGTTTGAATATTCATACTGATACATAGTACCTGCTATATGTCGGTCATATGTGCTAGGGTCACATAGATGAAAAAAGTGTGCTCAAGAAACAGACATATAGAAAGATAATGATGGTATAATTTGATAAGCACTGTGACAAATACACGTGCATTCCTCCTGCTTTAGGAGAGTTCTGGCTTCTTGGGAAAATGGGTAGGGAACTGATATCTCATTAGAGAAAAGGCAGTTTATACACGCACGGTGACTTTAATGGCAAGGCTGCCAGGAGAAATGTTATCTTGTTGATGTATGTGATGAGGCAATCTTCTACTTATTATTCAAAAGCACAGCCACCATTTCTATCTGAATTATTCCTGACCACAATGGGATCTTGCAACGACATATAGATTATAACCGTTTAAAAAAAAAAAAAAACTAAACTAAAAAAATGAAAAAAAGAAAAAGAAAAAAAAAGATTATAACCGTTTTGATATCTTTACCTTAGTGCTGATTATAGATGGGGAACAGGGTGGAAATCCAGTGGATTGCAAAGAAGCATGTTTTTGCTTTGAGTGCATATTCCACTACAGGGCTCTATGTATCAGAATTGCAAAAAGACTTTTTTTTTTTGCTTTCTCCCCCGACCTTCCTTTATAACACCAAGGAAAATAGAGACTTAGTAACTCAATCTGACCCAATCCACCCTGTTTGTCTTCAGTACAATGTGTCACTCGCAAGTTCATCCAGTATCTTCCATTACAGGGTGGGGAGCCGCTAAGAATAGTCCGCAGAACTTGACTCTTCCCGCTGCCGGGAAGCTCTGAGCTAAGAGGGTGACTGAGTCACTGTGGATGTAAATTCTTGTGAGAGCGCTGATAGAGAAGGAGCCTTTCAGCAAGGGAAGGAGAGAGCCTTTTAACTTTTAAAGTTGCCGTGCCTGCTATGCACTTGCTCGTCTTGGGTCTTTTTGTGAGAAAGGGCAAACTCACAGTTAGGCAACACTGAGCGTCAGTGAACGGCACGTGGGCTGAATTTCTCGCATGCAGCTCAGGTAACAAGGCTGGATGCTTTCCATTAAATAAAATTTAAACTCTGAAGTAACCTTTGGTCATGAACAGCACCACAGGCTTAGTTAGGTAGCAGAGCCAAGCTTCAACAGCCTGGGAGTGCTTATGTAGTCTGCATTTCCTCTTTCCTACTTTGTTTATCCTATTAGGAACTAGCTCCCTCCATCAGCAAACCGGCTCCCAATACCTCAAATGGATACAATTCCCAAATACGCACTTAAAAATAAATAAAAATCAGGAAATAAAATTAAAATAATAATAATAGGGAAAATTTTGCAGCTACTGTGCTACCCTGTACTTTGATTTTTTAATTTAATTTTCGCAATAACTCTAAAAAGTACATTGAATTACTGTGACTGAATTAAGTTCAGTTACTTGCCCACAGTCACAAAACGAGTGATCATGATAGCATTCTACAATTTGCCATTACTTTCTTCATTTTAATTTCACAACCACCTGCTAAGGTAAATCAAGAAATTAATATCATGTCACTTGAACTTTATAATGAGATTTTTGCACACAATTCCCTGCTTACGGTAAGTAATGCTATTAATTCAAACTATATTGCATTTCACCTAGAATGAGAATTAAGAGAAAAGAAAGATTTTTTTCCTCTGAATTATAAAAGAAGAGCCTTCATGAATGTTTACCATTCTCACATGAGGTTTTAAAAGGAGAAAATAAAGATCATCTCTTTAACATTCAAAAGTTCCAGTGCCATGCACATTTTTGTCTTATGTAATAATTAATACATAACTATTTTGAACCACAAGAAATGGAAATTCTGCATGGTTCAACCCACTAGATAACATGGTGATGCCTAAGAATATGGGCTCAGGTCCAGACAGACCTAGGTTCAAGTCCTGGTACGGGTACTTTCTAGCTCTGTGACACATTATTCTTGCTCTGAGTTATAGGTTCTTTCATGAGAAAATGGGGCCAAAGGGCTCACCTGTGCAAGAAGCTGATGGGTACCAAGCACTCACCAGAGCACGCTAGGAGTCCATGATATTCTGGAGTGACCATTCATTGCATATAGCATTCATCTACTTTCTACCCAAGACTACAAGCCCCCAATCCATGGACTTTCCTCTTACAATACCTCTTGGATTAAAATAAGCTAGCATGGGGGCGCCTGGGTGGCTCAGTGGGTTAAGCCTCTGCCTTCAGCTTGGGTCATGATCTCAGGGTCCTGGGATCTAGCCCCGCATCGGGCTCTCTGCTCAGCGGGGAGCCTGATCCCTCCTCTCTCTCTGCCTGCTTCTCTGCCTACTTGTGATCTCTGTCTATCAAGTAAATAAATAAATAAAAATTTTAAAAAATAAAATAAAATAAGCTAGCATGTTAATGAGCCCTCCTTTTCAACTGTATCCCTTTTACCGTGAAATACATGTCAAATTCATTTTAGAACCCAATAAAAATTCAGCCCTGTACTCTATTCTCATTCTAGAATTATATACTTAAAATCATCTTTCTGTCCTTTTCAAGAAGAATAATATTTTTCTTTTAATTTCTTTGTAAAGAAGTAGCAAGAGAAGAGCATTCTTGAATGTGTGGTAAGACTAGTGATTACATCTCAAGGGGTTTTTAACAGATTATATAAATATTCCCGACAATGTTAATTACTTAGTGCTTCAGTTATTTTATGTAAAATAAATATCTGTGTCTTTTAAAAGCAAAAATACTTGTTAATGTTCTAAAATCAATGCTATTAAACATAGCCTAAATTTTTTTTTGCCAGATCTGCAGAAAGAATATAAATGTTCTCAGTGGATGGTTAAACACTAGATAGATGCACTTTCAGTTTTCTTCTGCCCTAGGAATGTCATGATTTTGATAGATTAATATACTCTCCTGACACTCGTGTTTCTTTACCCCTCATTCCACCTCATTGGTTCTGGTAAGGCTATTTATCACAGTTGTCCTATGACCACCCAGTCTGACATGCATCACAGCCTAGGATGATCCTATATCTCTTTCCCAGGATCCACTGATTGGGCACAGGGTTATGCCTATGATCTAAAGTTGGCAATTTAGAATGCTCACTCATAATTTTCTAGCTTAAGACTGTCACTTTCCATCTTTCCCACCCTATTCCCTGAGCCTAAGAGTGAAGTCAACCCAGAGAAGCTGGAAGATGAACAGAGAAAAAAAGAACAGCAATGAGATGGAGAAAGAACACTGAATACATCATGTGAACTCTTAAATTTAGCTGGAAGCCTGGCCTATGTCCACAGTGTGATGTCACAGGATGATAGGTAGTCATCCTGGTTATAATCACCAATGAATTCCTTTTTATTAAAACTGAGCTCATTTGGGTTTCTTTTACCAACAATGAAAAATTGTAAAATGCTTGGCATAAAGTCTAGTCCATAGTAAGTGCTCATTAAATTTTAACTACATATGAATACATAGAGAAATACAGATATAGATATCAACAATCACATTAAAAAATTATACTTTCATAGTTAGATCATACCATAAAGATCTATTCTTATTCCCTCACTTTCTAGAGAAACTGAGATCTAGGGCATTTAAAGTGTCTCTCACAATTAAATTGTTCTTCATGTGTGTATCTGAGATCAGAATTCAGATTTTTCTTTCTCCTACATGTTATATTTCCCCCCAAATTGTCTACAATATTGGTGACACAATCAGGAATAATTAAGGCTTAAGAGGAGCATAGAGCGTATTATGCTTAGCGAAATAAGTCAACTGGAGAAAGACAACTACCACATGATCTCCCTGATATGAGGAAGTGGAGATGCAACGGGGGTGGGAGTTAAGGTGGTAGGAAAAGTAAAAATGAAAGAAGATGGGATCAGGAGGGAGAAAAACCAAAAGAGACTCTTAATGTCATAAAACAAACTGAGGGGGGTGGGGGGAAGAGGGGTTGGGTGAGGGGGGTGGGGTTACATCATATGTTTAAATAAAGCTTAAATAAAGTAAAAAAAAATAAAAATAAAAATAAAAAATAAAATTAAAAAAATAAATAAATAATTAAAATAAAATAGATACTGAACTTGGAAAAAAAAAAAAGAGGAGCATAGACGTTCTCAGGGATAGATAAGGAGAAACAAAAATGAACAGCCTTTTTTCAAAGTGAGTTTGAGTGCTTTATATATTTTGGGTTTTATACTTTTTTCAGACATGTAGGATCTTTCCATTTCTGTTATTAACACCTATGCCCTTCTTTCATGCCATAATAAAGAAAGAAGAAAAAAATAATACTTGAGTTACTTATTTTTAAATTAAATTATTAAACAACTCAACACAAAGAACATGCATTGATCTCAAGCACCGGAAAAACACTACACAATGTATGGTGAACAAAACAAAAATGACTAAAACACGTTTACTGTAAGATGTATCTCTTCAAATGTTAATACTGCATATTAATATTAAATAACTTCAAATGTTAACCAGTTATAACTTCAAAATTAATATTACATGCTAATGCTGAACTGTGCTAGGTCCCATAAGGAGCTGGGTGTGGAAATGGGGGGACGACAGGAGTGGAGCTGGCAGCACAAAGGAGAGGAAGAAATTCCTCTTGTGGGACTTGGGGACACCTTCCTGAAAAAGTGACCTTTGAGCTGCCTTTACTGACAGGTTGAATTTCAAAAGCCTGAGTTGGAAACATGGTGGAACAAAAGCTTCCAGGTGGAGTCAACAGCATGAGTACAGAAACAACTAAAGTTCAGGGTATGTTTGTAAACACAGCAGTCACGGATCCATAAGCATTCATGTGAAAGGTAAGTGTATAAAAATAGTGTGAGGTCAAGAAAACCAGGAGATCTTACTGTCTTCAATAGGCTTTCAGAATTCTCAAAATCTCAGAGTATAAGGGGACGATACCCAATGCTCATGCAACCTGTCAGAATGGAAAAATGTATTCTGTTGCCTACTGTGACCATTAGGGGCAAAAGACAAATTTCTTCTTCCACCATGTTGTGTTCTGGCATCAAAAACTTTGAATTGGACCATAAAAATATTCAATCCAGTAACATTTAAATGAGCAAAATAAAAATTTAAAAAACACAACATTATAAGAAATCTCAATGCCAAATAGCAGACTGTCAAATAATTATAACATCCAAACCATGGAATACTGTTCCAACAGTTCACATTATAGAAGAACACTTAATGCAACAAGACTGTTCAGATATGTTAAGTGGGGAAAAAATAGTTTATCAAACACTACATACAGAATTAATATGTGTATATATGCATGTGTGTATGTGTATATAAAACAAGATTATACTCAAGGCATTAGCGGCAGTTATTACCAGATAGTGAGGTAAAAAAAAAAAAAAAAATTCCAAGTATGTTTCTTTCTTTTGCTTGTTTGTGCTTTAAATCTTTAGTATAGAGAATATGTATTACTTTTGTAAAGTAAAAATATACCTATGTACATAATGTATGTCCAAGCCTAAATTCTTAATTCTTTACCTGGAGAAAGTGAACTTAAAGGAGACACCAAGATTCAGATGTTTACTCAGAACAAAAATGAATAAATGCCCTCTTGTTCTGAAACAAAAGCTCCCATTGTGAAAAACCCTGTTTACTGGACAATTCACTCAACGCCTCCTGAAATCAATCATCAAAATGTAAATTCATTTCATTCTGAGACCATTCTTCTGCTATCTTCAACATTTCAGTGAAAATACACGCAATGTTGAACTTCAGCACAGTAAAATTTCATATTATATATATTAAGTAACTAGAGAAAATAATAAAATTTTTAATTTCTTTCGGACATTAGTTCACAAGGACACTTCAAAGATTTTATTTATGTATGTATTTGACAGAGAGAGAGAGAGAGAGAGAGAGGGAATACAAGCAGGGTTGGGGAGACAGATAAGCAGGCTTCCTGCTGAGCACGGAGTCCGATGCTGGGCTTGATCCCAGGACCCTGGGATCATGACCTGAGCTGAAGGCAGATGCTTAATGACAGGTGCCCCTCACAAGGACACTTCAAATAATTACTTCATTGAAGCCACAACTAATTGACCTCATGTTATTAGTTATATTTAAGATGTAACTGATAAGAGAGCAAACTTCATACAATTTCGAATAATGCCTTAAAGACGGCCGGGAGATAGGGTTGGGGGTGGATATTGGTATGTAGCTGAGCACCACAGAACCTGTCTTACCGCGTAAGGACGTGCCTCTCCATGCTAAGCCTGTAAGTTAATCTTGCTTTACCCTTCTCTGCCCACAAGTAAATAGAGTGTGGCCCAATTTGCTTCCCTTCATCTAACATTTATCTTTGTGAAATGAAGGGAAGGGTAATAGTGATTGTAAAAACAAACACCATCAGCCCTAACCCAGTGGAAATGTGTGTCCACATTTCTGCAATGTAATCATGAACCAATGATACCAGTCAACAGATGATACCAGGACTTGATGCCAGTAGACCTCTGACCCAGCAGAGCTGGGAGAACACACATGGGTTCACATGGGTTTACAAAGGTGTGTTCAGTTCTATTCCTGGCTTGCTGCTCTTTCTGTGAGGACTTGAGGATGTTTGTTAAAATACTGATGCCAGGCAATGTCCACAATAGCCAAGTTATAGAAAGAACCTAGATGTCCATCAACAGATGAATGGATAAAGAAGATGTGGTATATACATACAATGGAATACTATGCAGCCATCAAAAGAAATGAAATCTTGCCTTTTGCAATGACATGGATGGAACTAGAGGGTATTATCCTTAACGAAATAAGTCCATCGGAGAAAGACAACTATCACATGATCTCCCTGATATGAGGAAGTGGAGATGCAATGGGGGTGGGGGTTAAGGGGCTAGGAAAAGAATAAATGAAACAAGATGGGATCAGGAGGGAGACAAACCAAAAGAGACTCTTAATGTCATAAAACAAATTGAGGGAGGTAGGGGGGAGAGGTGTTGGGAGAGGGTGGTGGGGTTACATTATATGTTTAAATAAAAATTTAAAAAAAAATACTGATGCCAAAGCCCCATAGACAGAGATCAGCTTTCCATTGGTGTTTGGCAGTGCTGCTATTTTCTGAAAGTCCCAGGATTACAGCTTTTGGGCAAGGTTGAGAATCCCGATTCAGTGCTAGGACTATGTCTACTCATATCTCAGCCATTAATGTCTAATTCTTTTTAAGCAAGTTTTGTAGTTTGATTCCACAGATCTTCAAGGGAAGTCTAAACTTATCCAGACAACCCAGGGCCACACCAGCATTTCCATTCCAAGCATGACACTCCAGCCTTCCTCACTGTCCCTGACTTTCTCTAGGAGCAGCTCTGAATATGGAGTCTTGGCTGTTGAAGAGCAGGTGGCCAACACCAAAAATTCAATGCTACTTGGAGATTTCAGAGGGAGAAAATTTATCTAAAACTCAGACAATTCAGGACTCTTCCCCCATTCTGTTCTTCTCTGTAACTAACAGTTACAGCAGTTCCTCCTGCCCCACAGAGGACACATCCCAAGACCCCCCAGTAGATGCCATGGATGCAGTGTATGCTGTATATGCTGTTCAATGAGATATTATATCCAAGGTTCTCCCTCATATGATCATTTGAAAAAATAGGCAAAAGAATGTTAATTTTGACAACTTGTCATAGTGAAATAATGGCTACAATCTTAATGTCAAATAATAGTAGATTATTTAAATAACATGATAAGTCATATAATACAAAACCATAAAAATACTAAATTTAGCTTATCAACATGTTTTAAAAAATAGAAAATACTACAATTTAAGAGAAAACTACATTTTAAAACTTAGACATAAGATGATTCCATTTTTTTATATGAAGACTATATATCAAGATTAGCAGAGGCAGTCTAAGAGATGAAATCATGGGAATTTTTCTTTTTGTTTGACTGTATTTTCCATATGTTCTACAATGAAAATTATTAAATTATAGGAAAGGAGAAAAAAGAGAATTTTCATCTTAGAAATACTATTGCCCTCTCAAAAAAGTAATGCCTAGGCCTTAAGAATAGATTTCTATTGGTCCATGTTTAAATTAATATAAATAAGTCTATCCAACATTTGTGAAAACCATATTTTGAGGGACTCCTGGGAAAAAGAGAATATGGCTTTCTAAAGACACTGGAAATAAGGGAATTATAGCCACCAGTGACTGGGCTGCTCAAAGAAAGGATAAAAATGCCAGCTTCCTCACTTAGTAATCTTGCCTAGAGAGAGTCTGCCACCCATTTACAGCTGACCTTAAAAAAAAATGCAAAATTAGAGGTCTCTGCCAAATAGGCTGTTAGTCTCTCAACATCTGTGAAAACTCTACCTGCATAATAAAATAGGTCATGATGATTCACAGAGAAATCAAATTTATATTTTTGCCACTAACATATTCCTGGAGAAATTTAAAGCTCTCAAAATTTGGTCATGGGTTCTGTGCTACCATGCCTCATGAATTTCTAATGAGGGAAATATAATTCAACAATTTGAAGCCAAGTTTAAAATAACTATTTAAAATAAATATAACATTTTTAAGGAAAAACCTAGAATTTCCTACCTGTCAACCTTTGTGTATAATCCCACAAACTATTTCCTGTTATAGTACCTCAACACGCAATTTTATCCTACTCTTGCCCATCAAGGCTCAGAAGAAAACTGATGCACCTAAGTAGCTCCAGAGAAAAACTTTTAAAGGAATTTTTCAAGTAGAAATGCTTGGTTCCCTTAGTCCTTCCCACTGGTCAGCTCTTACCAGTTTTTTCTAATACACATGGCATTAATTTTACTGTACCCTCTAAGGGAAGTACAAATTAAGTAATGGTTTTAGAATGAAACTTAAAGTCTTCTTTTGAAATAATGTTATATTAAAAAAAAAAAAAGCCTACAACTATGGAAAAGATTGCTCTCAAACACCTAAAAACTCATTGGCAAAAGCAGCCATACATTTGACCTACATATCTGAACAATAACCAGCAAGGAGCCACTTGCTTAAAATACTTCCTAAATGGTGCCATGTTTCCAAAAAACATGAAAACAAAACAAACAAACAAAAAAATCCTGAAGAGTATACTTTAAACAATACTGAGAGATCCTAGGGCACACAGTGTCCCATTTGGGCCAAGGCGATCACACTTAATTGGAAAGAAAGACAGTTGCACATCACACCAATAACACACATTGGGTTTACAGACAACCAAGGCAAAGCGGTGAAGGATGGCTGCTTGGCATTCTGCTTTCACTCACTCCTAAAAAACTGTGGCAGCTTTTAAAATTCATTGTGGCTTTTAATTCTCCAACCTGGAACCACCACGGTAAGTGGCACGTTTGTCAAATTTAAGGACTAAATACTTAAAAGAACCAGTCTGTTTACTGTGTTTGCTGTGAATGGCTAGGTCTGTACTAGCAACACAATGATAATGTAAGTGCTCCTTTTTAAAATTCCAAGAAATATGGCTTGTATTCTACTTGCAAAGGAAGAAAGAAGCCATAAAGTCATCATTTCTTTGGTCACTCTTGAAGAGAGAGTAGCAAGACGCATAACTTCTCAGGGATCTCAATCTCCTTGGTTCCCACAGCCAATCCCCCATTCCAGTCCACCTTGACTTTACAATTTTGGGCTAAGTGAGGCTCTAGCTTGTTCCCTGTTTCCAGTTTCTCTTTATTCTCTTCCATTCCACACACTGCTTCCATGCAAAGTTTTCTATAACACTATCTTTTGCATTTTGGTCATTTGACGTTCCCTCAAGTCCGTTAAGACTGGATTTGCACTGCTCACTCAAGGTGTGTTTTCCCATATAATTCCCTCACTTCTTTCTTCATGGTAGCTAATCAACGATTGGCAACCTTTTCCCTAATACTAAGAGTGAGCCCAGCCCATCTCTGTGCCAGATACCCTCCTCTGTGCTGTCTAGGTACCCCCGGATCCTCCCTCAGTTCATTTTACATAGAGGAAACAGTCATAGGGCTCTGAGTAGAGCATCTTTCCTTAGAGAAGATTGAGGGTGAGCAAGAATAAAAACATCTGAATAAACCCAAACACCAGGAGGAAAAATTCTATAGACACTGGCCCGGCATGCTATGCTGAGCTGCTTCCGTTAACTCAATTTTTCAAAATTGATCTTTTTGATTTATTACAGTTTAACTAGCCAAAAGGAGAGAGGTAAAAATTCTTTTTATTAACTTAAAACATGACTTTTATTTTAAAACTAATACAAACATGTCATGTCGTAAAATGAAAAATGTGTGTTCCTTTTTAAAGATAAAAGATATTTTCTTAAAAAGGTCCAGCTTGGAGAAGACAGCACTGGGCTGTACAAAGCATTTGGGGGTACATGTTCCCACTCTTCCGATTGATACCTCAAAAGCAGCAGCCCTGGTAGTCTAAAGAAGGTTTAGGAGTATTGTCAGAAAAGGGGGTGTGGAGGAGGTGCTATGCTGGCAGAAATCTCAGAGCACTTAGGTAGAAAATCTCTCGCTATCTTGAGACTTTTGCCTACTGTTTATACCAAACATACATAACCAGCTCTAAATCTTTCCAGATGATACCTTACCTCCTGTTATATTTCATGTCTCCTTTCCATTCATTACCTCTTTTCTATGTCCCAGCTGAGTAAAAATTCATTACTAAGGGTTGATGAGGATGAGGATGGCTGTGGTGATTAATTTATGTCAACTTAATTGGAATAAGGAATATCCATGTAGCAGGCAAAACATTACTTCTTGGTGTGCCTGTGAGGATGCTTCTGCAGGATATTAGCATTGGAATCAGCAGACTGAGGAAAGAAGATCCACCCTGCCCAAAGGTGTTGGGGATGGGGGGAGTGGCCATCACCCAATCCTTTGAATAGCACCTAGAGACTGAGAAAAGAAGAATTTTCTCTCTCTTCTTGGGCTACGATGTCTATTTTCTGCCCTCAGACAAGGGAGCTCCTCATTCTTTGGCCTTTGGACTTGGATTGAATTCTACCATTGGCCTTTCTGGTTCTCCAGGCTGTAGACAGCATATTGTGGCACAATCAATCAGCCCCCAGAATCATAGAAGCCAATTCTCACAACATATCTCTGCTTATGAAGACAGGCAGATAGACTAAACAGACTAGAGAGATAATAAGTACCTGGTAGACTGATAGATCAATAGATATATTATTGGTTCTGTTTCTCTGGAGAGTACTAATAAAATTAAGATGATGGTAATAATGCTGGTAATAGATAGATTCCACCCTTTCCAATTTTCAAGACATTATGATAAATATTACCAATTTATACACAAGTATATATGTATATATATGCATACAATACCTATATACATATATACCTTTACATAGATAGAACCTATATTCATACCTCTCTGTATATTATATGTAGATATTACCATGCTGTCTTAGCAGTTATCATGTCAGGCTTATTTATGGTGGAGGGACTTCATTCCTAACCTAGAAATGAGGAAATGAAGGGAGAGAGGTTGGGTAAGCTGTCCCTAGGCAAGACACAGCCCATGACTAAAGGTCTGCTGCCCTTGTCGTTTATCTACAACTCTGCTATTTTTTGTTTCCTCAACATGTTGAGCTTTTATCACAGAATACTGGTGTCCAGACATTTTGTAAATGTTCCCATGTAATTTCACATTTTATCGCAAACTAGACTACAGCTTTCTGATGATAACCTGTTATTATCCCGTTCAATTTTCTGCCTATTGTTGTTGTAAGAGTCATGACTTAAAAAAAAAAATACTGTTTGGGATCCTAAAATTGATTGCTAAGGAAATAAGCTGAAAATGCAGCCATAAATAAGTAAATATATTTATTGAAAGCAAAAGAAGAAGGAGAAGAACAAGAAGAGAAGAAGAAAGACAAAGATGAGGACAAAGAAGAAGAAACAGAAGGAAGAAAGAGGAAGAGGAGGAGGAGAGAGGACAGGGGCTGTTCCACCCTTCTCAGACCTCTCCCTAGCTAGAAACTCTCTCTCTCTCTCTCTCACACACACACACACACACACACACACACACAGTATGCCAGTGCCTCAGGGAATGGGAAGAACTTGGTCCAGACAATGTTTGGACCAACTACAGAGGTGGTTGTCAGTTGTCTACTCACAGAAAGCTGTGAGCAAAAACCACAGACACAGAGCACTTTGAGCTAGAAGTCGAACGAAATTCCAGTGGACACTGCTGGTTGTCTGATCAGCATTCATGGGCTTTCTTCCCTTGAAGAACCCTGATAGTGTTAAGATACCTATGAAGGAACGGAAGGCAGGCTGAAAAGAAAGCATAAGCAGACACTTGGCAACTCCCCCCCCCCACCCCTGTGTGACATTCTTCCAGGGATCTCCCAACTATCTTAATGTTAATAAATTGCTAGAAGGGAAAACAACCTTAACTTGACAATGGCAAGGCCCTTATTACCTTGTAGGTCCTCTTTAGCCTACTAAAGTTTTTTGGAAACCTCCCTTTTCCTTACTTCCCCCAACTCCCTATTATATAATCAGCCACTCCTCAAGACCCCTATGTAGCCGCTCTTTCTGCCCCTGGGTCCTGTCCCCCCGGCACTTTAATTAGCCACCATTTTGCACCAAAGACCTCAAGAATTATTTCTTGGTCCTCGGCTCTGGACCTCACCCCACCAAATCTCACCTATGTTCCACTAACGGGATGCCTGGGTGGCTCAGTTGGTTAAGCGGCTGCCTTCGGCTCAGGTCATGATCCCAGTGTCCTGGGATCGAGTCCCGCATCGGGCTCCTTGCTCAGCAGGGAGCCTGCTCCTCCCTCTGCCTCTGCCTCTGCCTGCCTCTCTGTCTGCCTGTACTCTCTCTCTCTCTAATAAATAAATAAAATCTTTAAAAAAAAAAAACAACCCTGAAACATCTGCACAGTGCAATCTTATGTAACAGTAAAGAAACAAAGTATTGGTCTATTGAGGCATGCAACCCCTTGGATGGATCTTCAAGGCTTTATGCTGAGTGAAAGAAGCCAGTCTCAAAAGGTTAGATCCTATACCATTCTACTGGTATGACATTCTTAAAAAGACATAACTGTAGTTTCAGAGAACATATCCACTGATCTATTCTGCTGCCAGGGGTTAAGAGGAAAGGAAGATGTAACTACAAAAAGGCAATTCTGAAACCGCATACTGTATCCCCACAAGGGAGTTTTTGAAAGTGATTGAGCTGTTCTGTACCCCAATAGCAGTGTATTCAAATCTATAGATGTGTTACAATTTATAGAACTGTATCTAAAAAAGTCAATTATACTGTATGCTAATTTAAAATAAGAGTGGCTCAGTCGGTGAAGCATCCAACTCTTGATTTTGGCTCAGATCATGATCTCATGAGAGATTCTCTCTCTCCCCCTCTGTTGGGCCCCTCCATTCCTCCTCATCACATTGACGTGCTCGCTCTCTCTCAATAAAATAAAATAATAAGAAAAATAATTACCAGACATATTAATTCAATAATTTTTCACTCTGCAGGAGGATTCTCAGAAACAAATTCAGGTTATTTAGCAAAGAATAAATGCATTTGTTAAAAAGGAATAGCATAAAAGAAAAACCCACTGGGAGATTTGAGTGGGGAGAAATCATTTCTGGATAAAATGAGGACACAGTTAAAAGGTAGTCTGGATCTTGGACGATTGGTAGATTTTTTTTTTCATTTTTATAACATTATTAGTACAACAGAAGTAATATCTGCCATGTAACACAGTCCAAGAATACATAAGTATGTAACTAAATGGTGAAAGCCACACAAACACACACATACACACAAATACAACCCTATCACTGCTAATCCCACTCCCCGTGGTAATCATTGTTAACTTGGACATAGCTTGGTTTATATCCTCCCAAACATCATTTATATATATATATATATATATATATATATATATATATATATACACATATATATAATAGTTTATTGGCCAGACTGAACTCAGTAAAAACTATTTTCTTTTACAGGCATGAAATGATTGTATTTTTCTCCAATGCCTGTAACCATACTCTCTCAGATTTTTATCACCCTTAAAAACCAGCTTCAGAAGATTCCATAATTTTGGGTGCCTTTCAGCCACTATAACTAACTCACTAAGTTTATTTGGAGCAGCAGCTTAGGGGGAAACCTGAAATGATCTCATGTAATTCTGAACATGAACATGTCAAAATTAATACACACTTGAAACTAATGTAACACTGTATGTTAATAATAGTTGAATAAAAAATAATTAAAATTTTAAAAACAAAATAAAAATTGCAAAAAATGCAATAGTAGAAAAAACAAATCTCTCTAGGTTAATATGATGTATATGCTGCCAAATATGCATGTTTAGCTAAATTAACAATGTATGCATAGACTTTTGATTGTTTTATCTATATCACATAAGATTTACATATTCATCCCAAAACTTTATGGTGTCCCTATCAGAAAAATGGTTAATAACCTCACATTCAGGGCCACTTTATGTCAAATGTATATACAAGCATAATGTTTCTGTTTTATTTTTTAACAAAAATGGAATATACAGAAGATCTGTTATTTTCATATCTCTTTTTCCTTACTTAACAATATGCTATTGATGAGTTGTCACTGTAACTAGATCTTTTTTTTAATGGCTTATTGTTAACCTGCCACACAATGATAAGCATTTAGATTGTTTCTAGTTTTTGCCATTATAAAATATTGTTACAGGGAAGGTTTAGATACTTTGTGTATTAGTTTCCTAGGGCTGCCATAAAAATTCGTACAAACAGTGTCTTAAAACAAAAGGTGTGTATATTCCCTCATAGTTCTGGAAGGCCAAAGTCCAAAATGAAGCCGTTGGCAGAGCCACACTGTGTCTGAAGGCTCTAGGGGCAAGCCTTGCCTCTTCCAGCTCCTGAGGGGTCCAGGTGGTGCTTGGTTTGTGGCAACAGAATGCCAATGTCTGACTGCATCTTCAGACGGCTTTCTCCCATGTCTGTCTTCTCCACTTTCCTTAGGACGCTTGTCCTTGGAGTCAGACCCTAATCCAGGATGATCTCATCTTAAATTCCCTAACTTAATTATACCCACAAAGACCTTTTTTTCACATACGATCAAATTCACAGGTTCTGGCTGGCCATATCTTTTGGGAGCACAAAGCACCATTTAACTCACTAGACCTTAGAACAGGAGCAAGGAGCCTGTAAGATTTTGTTGAAAGTGGCCTAACTAGACTATAAAGGGCTTAACTTCAAAATGTGACAGATACTTCACCAACTCTGGATATTATTGGTTTCTTTCATGTTTGCTGATAAAAGTGGTTAAAATGGTGCCTTGTTTTAATTTGTAGTTCTTTGATAATTAATGAGATAATTAATTATAATTAATAATTAGTTATTTGATAATTAATGAGAATAAACACCTTTTTGCATCCTCATTGGCATGTTCTATTTTTTCTGGCTCATGCCCTTCATTTACTTCTTTAGTGTGTGTGTGTGTGTGTGTGTGTGTGTTTTATTTCATTTTACTCATTTTTATTCATTGATTTGTAATTGCTCTTGCTTAATAAGACTTGGATATATGAAAGAAAAACAAGTGAAGATTTTGAATGCTGACCTTTCCTTTCTTCTGGGGGCTCTGGGTATGAATAATTCAGATCTGGAATTTGGGTAAGGAGCTATGGCTTCCCACTCTAGAAAGTCTGATCACCAGAACTAAAGTTGGTTTGTTGGTTGGTTGGTTTCATTGTTCAGATCAAGGAGTACTTTAAGCAGTGGCTCCTCTCCACTAAGCAGTATAACATAATAGCTAAAATCACAGGCTCTGAGTCAAATATGCCTTCAAGACAAGACTGTGCCGGTTCCATACTGTGCTCCTAGGACAAGCTGACCTTGCACAATTTGTTTCCTCATTTGCAAAATAAGAAATATATAAAAATAAAATACTGAAAACCCCTTGCACCTATTTTTCATTCAGAGAATGCTCTCTCTTGTCTCTTCCCCATCAAGTGTCAGAACCAAGAAAGGATTTCCTGAATATTTTGAGTGGCCACCATCTGCTCTCTTACCTCTAATAATCTCTATTTCTTCATCCTGTTTTACTTTCTTTTCCCATTATTGTTACCTGAAATTACCTTGTCTATTCATTTATTTAATGGATTATAGTCAGCCCTCTCATCACCCTCCCCTGTGATGCTAGTCCCATGACAGCTATGACCTAGGTGGTCACATCCACTCGACATTCTCAAGACTTTCCTGATACATAGTAGATGTTCAAAAGATCTTTTTAAGCAGATGAATGACTTATTAATAAGTGGAAGGAAGTAGCTTCATACATAACAAGTGTTCAAAAATGATAATGAGAATCAATATCTAAATCTCTATGACTCTGCTTGTTCAATTAATTAAGAAGCCCATTAGACCAAGGTTGCTTTGGTGCATTAGCAGCCTCTGTAAGGCGACTAAAACCTAAGCCTGTAATGCCTCAAGGTTAAGAAATGGAAAGCCATCAAAAACAACAAAATCTTGCCATTTGCAATGATGTAGATGGAACTAGAGGGTATTATGCTAAGGGAAATAAGTCACTCAGAGAAAGACAATTATCATACAATCTGCCTGATATGAGGAATTTAAGAAACTAGGCAGAGGATCACTGGGGAAGAGAGGAGAAAATGAAACAAGTCGAAACCAGGGAGGGAAACAAACCATAAGTGACTCTTAATCTCAGGAAACAAACTGAGGGCTGCTGGAGGGACGTGGTGGGAGGGCTAGGGTGGTGGAGTGATGGACACTGGGGAGGGTATTGCTATGGCGGGTGCTGTGAATTGTGTCAGACTGATGAATCACAGATCTATACTCCTGAAACAAATAATACATGATATGTTAATTTAAAAAAGAAAAGAAATGGAAAGCTAACGGCAACCAATCATAGCACCAACTAGAGTTCCCCATACAAAGCAACTGTTTAAGCTTTAACCAGACAAATAATGTTCTGGCTTTGCTTCTGCATCATCCTATAAAAGTCTTCCCCTAGCTCCTATGGGCAGAACCCCACTAACCACTTCCAATTTGGCACTACCCACCTCAAATCAATTTTTGCTTTCCTCAACATTTTAATATGCCTTAGTTGATCTTTCAACACACTATACTCTGTACTATAGAAAGAGAGTAGCTTGCTAACCAGTGTCTGTGCTGTCAAGTCCTCTTCCAGGTCAAATGTATTGTGCTGGCATTATCATAGTCACTCTCTGCTGAGCAAGTACTTTCTTATTTTTCAATGTTCTAGCTATCTTAAAGTGAAGAAGTGGTAGTTATTGTTCAGTTTTGGTCTAGAGGCAGTTAACATTTTAGCATGGCTGACCAGTTCAACATATAACCCACTACCATGCAGAGCGCACGCTGTATGTACTACATTACATCTATTCTTTTCAACTGCATTTAATAGTTCATTTTATAGGGTGTGGGCTGGAGGAAATACCTTCAGTGGTCGAAAGGTACGAACTTCCAGTAATAAGATTAATAAGATCTCCAAATATATCGTGCAGCATAGCAACTATAAAATAAATCAAAAGACTGGGAGATTTAAGGGCAGAATTAAAATATTAGTGCTCCTAATGATCATCTCTCGCTTGTTTAGGTCACTGAGTAAACCAACATCACTCAGTTTCACATATGGGGCTAGCATCCATTCCCTCATTTGAAACCAAATTCACAGTTCAGCACCATGCCAAAAAATTTTTTCTAATTTGTGTTTTTGTTACTGATATTCATTTCATTCCATCTTTAAACCTGAGAGACACGATTGTCTCCACTCACACCATGCCAGAGTACTTTTCATTTGGAAAGACGGGTGAGCTCTGGTTTTAAGATCAGTCTAGGCCATTAACACAATTCAACAATATTCACTCATTTTAAATCCAACATGTTTATTCTTCTTGAGCTATTTTATTTGTGTTTGTTTGTTTTTAAATGGCAGCTCCCAGCATGATTTTCAGAGGAGAATGACTTAAAGTTCATAAAATGTCATCACACAGTACTACTTTCTCTAACAAATTACCCAGGACACAAAGATGAAAGTCAAACATAAACCACTTAAACTTTTTTTATGTAACATGATCTAAAATTATGATCCAAAGATCTCAGACAATTTTGCTCACATTCTTTATTAGTGAAATCTTTATTGTTCAAGGATGAAAAGCATGTCAATCTTAAAAAACTATTCAAATTGGTTCTGTAGACTTTTGTGATTATTATACATCTTCTATTCCAACCAGATGGAACTCTACTCTTATTAACTTACATGATGGGACTATAGGGTTTTGTTTGTTTGTTTGTTTGTTTGAGACTCTCTCTGAGTTGAGTTCTGATAAAACACACAAGTTACCTCTAACCAGAAGTTTCATTAATAAGAATTCCTCTAAAAGAACATTATGAACATCTGATACATTACAATTTCTGTTACCACTTAAAATACATCCTGTTCTGTAAGAGAAAAAGAAATTTCAGATTCTAAGGGAACATGAAGCAAGGCTATAATGAGGTAAAAATGAAACAATGCATACACCAAGGACTCTGCCTATCTGCATAATATGTCCTCAGGCCTTTGTTATTTTTTTTATATTTATAACAAATAACATATTTTTTAAAACCTTTGTTAGTTTTGTCTAATTTCCTAATGTGAAAAGTAAATGTGCCTACTTACACATGTGACAAGAATTATAAAATAGAAAAAAAATTAACTTTAGTGTTTGTATATAACAAAGATCAATTTGCTTGCTAGATGGGAAAATTAGGACTCTGAAAGAAGCAAAAGAAAACAGGATATGATACATGCCAAGAAGTTACAGCTTGAGGGGTGACTGGGTGGCACAGTCAGGTAAATATCTGACTCTTGGTTTTGGTTCAGATTGTGGTCTTGGGATCATGAGATTGAGCCCTGTGTCAGGCTCTGCCCTCAGCATGGAGTCTGCTTCAGACTCCCTTTCCCTCTGCCCCTCCCTGCAGTATGCTCTTTCTCTCTTATAAATAAGTAAATCTTAAAAAAGAAAAGAAAGAAAAAAAAAAGAAATTACAGTTTGATAATGACCAAAAAAAAAAAAATCCAATAGACCTTTCTAAAGACATCTGAGAACAGAGACCAAAATGTCAGAAAAAGTGGTTTCCCATACTTTTGGAATTCATGGATTAGTAGTTGTTTTTTAAGGATTCATCATCATTTGGGATATGTGGGTGGCTCAGTTGGTTAAGCATCTGCCTTCGGCTCAGGTCATGATCCTGGGGTCCTGGGATGGAGTCCCATATCCAGCTCCCTGCTCAGCGGGGATCCTGCATCTCCCTCTGCCTGCTACTCCCCCTGCTTGTGCTCTCTCTCTCATGTTCTCCAACAAATAAATAAATAAAATCTTAAAAAAGAAAAGGATTCATCATCATTCATAAACATAAAAACTTTAAAAGCAAAACAGTGAGAAAGAACGCAATCTCCAAAAAAGGATAATCCATTAAATATACTTAATAAACAAATTATTTTATGGAGATGACATTGTTCTTTTTCTTCTCATTTACTCTAGTAAGTAAAACCTTGTCACAGAGAAGCAGTAATCCCAAACCATTTCTGGCCTTCAGTCTTCTAGAGCATCATGAATGAATGAGGTGCTGCAGAGGCAGGCACTCCCTGACTCAAAGGATCAGATCTTCTTAAGGAGCCTCAATTCTTCTGACCATGTGTAAGAGAAAACTTCACTAGGAAGCTTTACTCAGACTAGAACCATATCAGAGAACAAATGTGTACTGATGAGTTTTCAGAGGGCATATTCAATTGTCTAGTATGTTCTTTTTTTTTTTAATATTTTATTTATTTATTTGTCAGATAGAGAGAGAGCGCAGGAGCGAGCACAGGCAGACAGAATGGCAGGCAGAGGGAGAGGGAGAAGCAGAATCCCCACCGAGCAAGGAGCCCGATGTGGGACTCCATCCGAGGACACTGGGATCATGACCTGAGCTGAAGGCAGCTGCTTAACCAACTGAGTCACCCAGGCGTCCCGTCTAGTATGTTCTTTTACTCTGCCTCATTTTATGGGTCCTCAGGCCACATGCTACGACCACAGCTGACACTTGGCAGAATTCTGAGGGATTCAGGGAGTGAGGGGAGATGTGAACAAGCATTTTCTGAACACCACATGCATTGATCTAGGTGGTATCATTATTTAACATCACACTAAATCATAAAAATATTATCAGATATTAGTAACAATATTAAGAAAGAACAAAGATTCACTGATGAGAAGTTGCCAAGGACAACTCCACAGCTGGAAGGCATCAGAATTGTGATTCTATCTCGGAATCTAACATGACATTTTAAGCACTCCACACTGGCAGCTTTGTTTTGACCATTGCCCACAAGTCTCCCCTATGATATCCATCAATCTCTTTTTCAGAATGATCTTTCCCCTTTCAAAATGTATCCCCAGCCTGCCGACCTTTGCTTTCTCAACAAATCTGATAAACTTCTGAAAAGCTTCCCAAGGACTAACAGACTATCCTTCCCCTTTTATTTCCACTTTACAACATCATCTTTAGCCAAAATCATGATGGAGAACAATATTATTATTTGGAAGCACCAATTATCTCCAGCCCTCCTCACTGTCTCTACTTCTCTCTCTCTCTCCTCTCTCTCTCTCTCTCTCTCACACACACACACACACACACACACACACACACACACACACACGTAAAAGCAACTACTCCATTCCAGTGGCTTACAAATGTCCTTTGAGAAAAAATCCTCTGTATGAACCCACTTAATCATGTTGGGTTACATGGTTAATCCAGGAAAGACATGGAAGACTGGCAACATTCCAGATACCACACACGTGGGATTGAGCTGCTGGAACTACAGCTATATGACATGCCCCTGGCTCTGAGGATCGTAGAAAAATTGTGAATATCATTACCAACCCTTTGCAGAGTACACACTGAGTTATCAACCCAATAGAAACAAAAGCAGAGGGGCGCCTGGGTGGCTCAGTGGGTTAAAGCCTCTGCCTTCGGCTCAGGTCATGATCCCAGGGTCCTGGGATCGAGCCCCACATCGGGCTCTCTGCTCAGCAGGGAGCCTGCCTCCTCCTCTCTCTTTGCCTGCCTCTCTGCCTACTTGTGATCTCTGTCAAATAAATAAATAAAATCTTTAAAAAAAAAAAAAGCAGAACATAATATGGGAAAAAATAATGCAATATAGGAGAGACCGGCCCCCTTTGACTGCCTTAATCCTTTCATTATTCAGAGTCCCTTGTGTCAACCAAAGAAAGACAAGATCAATAAATATTATAAGCACTTACTATGCCCCCTGGCTCTCAATAGACATCAAGTTTATGATTTGATATACGTACACATTCTAAAAGGATCCCCCCACCCTGTCATGTTAATTAGCACGTCTATCACCTCTCATATTTACCTTGCTTCTTTGTGTGTGTGAGAACATTTAAGTTCTACTTTTTAGCAGATTTTAATAATACAATATAGTGTTAACCATAACCCCCATTTATACATTGGTCCCCAGAACTTACTCATCCTATAACTGAAAGTTTGTACACTCTTGACCAACCTTTTCCTACTTCTGCCATCCTCCCTTCCCAACCCCTTGGAAAGCAGTTTTCTACTCTGTTGAAAGAACTTTTTTTTTTTTTTTAAGTCTTAGTATTGTCCAAAAGTTCTCAAGAATGTCTGTGTGTTCCTCCCCAACTCCTTACACCCCAGTGACAAAATGCAGATTTCTACTCTACAGTTACTGAGCAAAACCTTTTTAGCCACTTCTTCCCTCTTGCCTCCATCCAGGCCTGGCCTAGAACCTTTCAGAGCTGTTGTGTGAGAAGAAAATAATTTTTAGTGTGTTAAGTCAGTACATTTGGGTTTATTTGTAATAGCTCTACAAATCCAAGTGAATTAGGCTAATAATTTTACCATTAAAGGTTTGGTGATTGGCTGGAATTATAAGGAAATAAATGGTCAAAATTATTACATGTTATTTCTCACAGTTATGGACACTTTGATATGGACACTGTTGTCTCCATTTTATAATAAAAAATTCTGATATTTAGAGAAGTGAGTCCACTTGCCAAGATTACATAGCTGGTGAGTGGTGGGAGCCAGGAATTGGGCACAGCATCATTTTCAAGTTATTGTTTTCCACCACTATGTAACTCCTTTGTCCCTAAGTACACTGGGGTAAACCAACTAAAATATTTTGAGAGAGATACTGGCATTTTTTTAAATCAACAAACTGTTCTTTTTAAAATGATTTTATATTTGCTCAATACTTATCTATATTGTCCATTTTAATAAACTTCATTTTGGGGGTCCCCATAATATGGTTGTCTTAGTATATACAAATCTATGCTTTTAAAGGTACAACTTCAATAATTAAATAAATTTATACAAGGGTAATTCCCCATGATAAAAATTCCAGAAGTGTTCCATATTTGCCTTTTTCCATCAGTGAAGCATGAAATGTAGGCATGATGCCTCCTGTCAGAACTTTCAAGAATCAAGGCATACTTCACCCTTCTAGGAGATTATAGGATTACATAAATTAAAACTGGAAGAATCCCCAGATTATCTGGTTTAATATTTTCTTTTTTACAGGGGATAAAAGAGGATATTGAGATCCAAGGAGGTAAGCATCTTGTCTCAGCCATGCTTAAACTGAAGACCAAGCTATCCTCATTATATTCTGTGATACCATGCTGCTCCCCTCCAAGAATGAAAATGAGAGACCAAAGATAAGAGCAACATTTAATGTTCCCTAACTTCAGGACAAGATTTAGGATGTTAGGAAAAGGAAGAAGAAGAAGAAGGGTAGGAGGAATAAGGAGTAGGAGAAGGAGGAGAAAAGCTACAAACTGGAAGAAAATATCTGTAAGCCACATAGCCAAAAAAGGACATATATCTACACTGTATTAAAAAAACTCTCAGTAGTCAGCAATAAGCACACAAACAACCTAATTAAAACATGGGTAAAATAATTGGAACAGACACTTCACCAGAAAAGATATATATATGGCAAATAAACATATATTAGCTAGGAAGAAAATGCAAATTAAGAATACAGTGGGGTACCACTATATGCATTTAGAAGAACTAAAATAAAAAATAATGGCAACACCAAATGCCGGCAAAGCTGTGGTGAAAATGGGACTATCATGTATTACTGATGAGAAGGTAAAATGACATAGCTACTTTGGAAAATAGTTTGGCAGTTCCTTTTAAAACAGAAAAATTGACTTACCATATGACCCACAAATTGCTTTCTTAGGGACTTATCCCAGGGAAATTCATACCTATTTTCACCAGAAATGTGTACACAAATGTTCACAACAACTTTACCTATAATAGCTAAAAGCTGGAAATCACCCAAATGTCCCTCACTAGGTGAATGACTAAACAAAATATGGTACATTCATACCATGCAATACTACTAAGCAACAAAAGAACAAATTGTGGGTATGCAACTTGAGTGAAATTCAAGAAAGTTATGCTGACTGAAGGGCGTAAAAATACCTCAGAGGTTACAGACTGCAAAATTCCATTTATTTAACAGTAAATTACATAAATCACTGTTAACCTTTGGACAACAGGGGTTTGAACTGTTCTTTTCTCTAGCTTACTTCATTGTAAGAATACAGTGTATAATACATGTAACATAAAGTGTAAGTTAACTTTTTCTAGTTAGTAAATGGGGTTCTTGGGTTCTCTAAACCACTCTAGCAAATTAATTAAACCCACGGAGGGGATTTTTAGCTAGTTGGTCAAAATGGTAACAACTGGAGTTTGCAATTAACATCTGAAGTGGAGGGCATTTGTGTAAGATTGAGCACTTAACCTTAGAAATCTGATGCTGTCTCTGTAGATAGTGTCAGAATTTAGTTGGATTTCTTTTTGTTATGAACATTCTATGAAGGCACACACACAAGTTGTGCCCACAGTAATGTTCACAATGTCAGCTTTATTCGATCATAAAGAAAAGTTAATCACAATTATAAAGCATGTTCAGGATTCCAAACCCAATGACATTTCACCTTGTGATTACACTTGGCTTCTTATACAACATGCAGGGCAGGACAGAAAACAAACCACACAACAAACAAGATAACAGAAGGGTGTAGGAAGTTAACGAACCAAACTCCAAGTCAGTCTGTGGGCACACAGTTGAAATAAGGCCTCTGTCCAGTCTGGGTCAGCTCTTGGCACTTACTGCTTATTATGTTCAAGCTGTGAAGGATCTCAGTTCAGTTCAGAGATCAATTGGGCAGAGCCTTTGAGGACAGTTGCCTTTTTCAAATGGTCAGATAGAGAGGAGGCCATGTCTGAAGCATCTGACAGTTTGCTGCCAAAATCTTCCCCTTGGAAAGGGACTGAATCAGTCTTGGACCCCTGGCAGATCTCCTCTGCTTCTGCTTGCTATCAGTTCTGGGGTGTCAACTGATGCTGGTCCCAGAGATGCATACTTGTAACTATTTGCATCGCTGTTTGACACAGGCTCCTGTTTGACATTAGCTCTCTATACTTTTTGTTGCCTTTTCGCTGAGTCTAAAACTTAAACCAAAAACAAAAACAAAAAGAAGTCCAACTAAATATTTAATAATATAAATTATTAAATAGCAATAGTGAGAGTGGACATCCCTGTCGTACTCCTGATGGTAGAGGAAAAGCTCTCAGTTTTTCCCTCATCGAAGATGATATTAGCTATAGGTCTTTCATAAATGGTTTTTATGATGTTGAGGTATGTTCCATCTGTACTTACTTTGTTGGAGGTTTTTGTCAAGAATGAATGCTGTATTTTGTCCACTGGTTTTTTTCTAAATCTATTGAGAGGCTCATATGGTTCTTATCCTTTCATTAATGTGGTATATCATGTTGATTGATTTGTGACTATCAAGCCAGCCCTGCAGCCCGGAAATAAATCCCACTTCATCATGATGAATCATTCTTTTAATGCACTGTTCAATTCATTTTGCTGGTTATCTTCTTGAGAATTTTTGCAACCAGATGTGTTCATCAGGGATGTTGGCCTGTAATTCTTCTTTTTAGTGGGGTCTTTGTCTGGTTTTCAAATTAAAGTAAGACTGGCCTTGTAAAAGGAGTTTGGAAGTTGTCCACCCATTTCTATTTTGGGGGAACAATTTGAGAAGAAAAGCTATGAACTCTCCTTTAAACCCTTGGTAAATTCCCCTGGGAAGTCATCTGGACCTGGACTTTTTGTTTGTTGGGAGATTTTGATTACTGATTCAATTTCTTTGCTGGTTATGGATCTGTTCAAGTTTTCTATTTCTTCCTGTTTCAGCTTCGGTAGTTTGTATGTTTCAAGGAATTTGTCCATTTCTTCCAGGTTGCCCAGGTGGTTGGCATACTATTTTCCATAGTATTCTATTATAATTATTTGCTTTTCTGTGGTATTGGTTGTGATCTCTCCTCTTTCATTTATGATTTTATTTATTTGGGTCCTTTCTCTCTTCTTTTTGATAACCTGGCTAGGGAGTTATCTATTTTATTAATTCTTTCAAAGAACAAGCTCTTAGCTTTGTTGAAAGGCATCGAAATCAGAAAGAAAGAGGTCAAACTTTCACTATTTGCAGACAACATGATATTCTATGTAGAAAACCTGAAAGATGCCACCAATAATTGCTAGAACTAATACATGGAATTCAGAAAAAAAAATACATGAATTCAGCAAAGTTGCAGGATAGATAATCAATGTACAGAAATCTGTTGCATTTCTATAGACACATAATGAAGCAGCAGAAAAAGAAATCAAAGAATTGATCCCATTAACAATTGCATCAAAAAAAAAAAAATCTAGGAATAAACCTACCCAAGGAAGTAAAAGATCTATACCCTGAAAACTATAGAACACTTATGAAAGAAATTGAAGAGCACACAAAGAAAAGGAAAAACATTCTATGCTCACGGATTCAAAGAACAAACCTTGTTAAAATGTCTATAGTGCCCAAAGCAGTCTACATATTCAATGCAACCCCTATCAAAATACCATCAGTACTTTTCACATAGCTAGAACAAATAATTGTAAAATTCATATCGAGCCAGAAAATGCCCCAAATAATCAAAATGACTCTGAAAAACCAAAGCAAAGCTGGAGGCATCAGGATTCTAGACTTCAAACTCTATTACAAAGCTTCAAGATAGTATGGTACTGGCACAAAAAAAGACACATAGATCAGTGAACAGACTAGAAAATCCAGAAATTAACCCTCAACTCTATGGTCAACTAATCCACAACGAAGCAGGAAAGAATATCCAGTGGAAAAAAATACAGTCTCTTCAACAATTGATATTGGGAAAACTGGACATCCATGTGCAGAAGAATGAAACTTGAATACTTTCTTACACCATACACAAAAATAAATTCAAAATGGAGGAAAGGCCTAAAAGTGAGACAGAAAACCATCAAAATCCTAGAGAAGAACACAGGCATCAACCTCTTTGACATCCACCACAGCAATATCTTACTAGATACATTGCTGGAGGCAAGGGAAACAAAAGCAAAAATGAATAATTGGGACTTCATCAAGATAAAAACCTTCTGCATGTGAAGGAAACAATCAATAAAACTAAAAGGCAACCTACGGAATGGGAGAAGATACTTACAAATGACGTATCTGATAAAGGGCTAGCATTCAAAATCCATAAAGAACTTGTCAAACTCAACACCTAAAAAAAAATAATCCAGTTAAGAAATGGGCAAAAGAGGGGTGCCTGGGTGGCTCAGTGGGTTAAAGCCTCTGCCTTCGGCTTGGGTCATGATCTCAGGGTCCTGGGATCGAGCCCCAAATCAGGCTCTCTGCTTGGCAGGGGGCCTGCTTTCCTCTCTCTCTCTGCCTGCCTCTCTGCCTACTTGTGATCTCTCTCTGTCAAATAAATAAATAAAATCTTAAAAAAAAAAAAAAAGAAATGGACAAAAGACATGGACAGACATTTTTCCAAAGAAGACATCCAGACAGCCAATGGACACATGAAAAGATACTCAACATCACTCCTCATCAGGGAATACAGAACAAAACTATGATGAGAAACCACCTCACACCTGTCAGAATGGCTAAAATTAGCAGAGAAAGGGAACCCTCTTACACTGTTGGTGGGAATGTAAACTGGTGAAGCCACTCTGGAAAATAGTATGGAGTTCCTCAAACAGTTAAAAATAGAACTACCCTATGATCCCGCAATTGTACTAGTAGGTGTTTACCCAAAGGAAACACAAATACAGATTGTAAGGTGTACGTGCACCCCGATATTTATAGCAGCATAATCAACAATAACCAAACTTTGAAAAGAGCCCAAGTGTCCATCAACTGATGAATGGATAAAGAGGATGTGAGATATATATATATATATATGAATATTTACACAATGGAATACTACTCAGCCATTAAAAAGAATGAAATCTTGCCATTTGCAATGACGTGGTTGGAGCTACAGTGTATTATACTAAGTGAAATAGTTAGAGAAAATAAGTTAGAGAAAGACTAATACCATATAATTTCACTCATTTATGGAATTCAAGAAACAAAACAGATGAACTTATGGGAAGGGGGAAAAAAGAGAGTTGGGGGGACAAACCATGAGACTCTTAATGATAGAGAACAAACTGAGGATTGACAGAGACGGGTGGGTGGGGATGGGCTAGATGGATGATGGGCCTTATGCAGGGCACTTGTTATGATGAGGACTGCGTATTATAGGTAAGTGATGAACCACTGAATTCTACTCCTGAAACCAATATTGCACTGTATGTTTACTAACTAGAATATAAAAAAAAAAATTGAAGAAATACACACACACACACACACACACACACAGAATTCAGTTAGATTGTAGGATAAACATCTGGTATCTAAGAATTGCTTGGTCATGTGGGGAAACATCCCATGTTCATTGCAATTGGAATCAGAATCTTTAGCATCTCAGACTCAACAATATAGTTGACTGAGAAGTTAGAAATTAGAAATAATAATCAAGATGTTGAAAGACTACTTTTGATATTATGTAAAAGTGATCATCTATCTAACTATATTTCTAGTGAAAATTCAATGTTATCAAAAAGTATTGCCGTATTTAAAGGGAAATTGTTTTAATAGATGTTAAGTGAATTCAGGAGAAGAGTCCTGAAGTACTATTACTCATGTACAGTCCATTGTAGTAACATTTTACTCCTTTCCACACTGACTAAACATTAGTCTAATCTTTCAACAAAGAATAATAAAGTTTCCATGATGTAAACACCAGTTTGGGTTATTTTATTGTTGTGTGTTGCGTAAACACCAAGTATGTGTTTGCTTGAAGGAAAACAGGAAATCACTATAGGGCTAGAACTGAGGTTTTGGATCTGTCAATGAGACAGGTACAGATGTGGTTGGAAGAGCAGCTTCTGAACCCAGCTTGTCCTGAGGTCAAAGTCTTCTTCTAGCTTGCTATGTGTCCTAGGCAACTGACTTATGACTTAGTTATTTCAACTATTAAATGGAAATACTATCATTTACCCTGTGGGATTGCAGTGATGATAGCATTGTCTACTTCTTGGAAGGTGAAACATGCTCCAGCTATTATCAAAATCATCACGTAGGCAGAATTATTCAGTTTATCTTAAACTCTTACTCAAAAGATATTTGATTTTCAAGCTTGGTATTACATTAAAAATTCAATTAAACATACTTTGGAAGAATAATGTCTTTAAATATTTAGACTACTGGATTAAAACAGCAATAGCTGTCTCATTATTAACGGTAAAATGTCAACAAGAAACAGAGTAATCAGAAAAAATGTCAGCATGCTTAGTGCCTTTAGAATGACAATAAGCTGATTCCTTCTTACAATTTTTGTTAAGTATCAACCTAAAATTGTACCTGGGGAATTGAAATACATGGGGAACCAAAAAATAATTCCCTTTACCTCTCAACTGTTATAAAAACCAACCAAAACCAAATGCACAAAAATTTCAGATCTAGAAGTACTCTACTCTCACCCATACTCTGCAGCTGCTGTTGCAGAATATGATTAAGGAAAATCTACTTCTCGGCACTGGAATTTGGTGGGATAAGAAAAAAGAGTCTAAGCAAAACATAAACTCATCAAAAATAAACATGAAAATCCCCAAAGGATAATGCAGATTTTATTAATTTCCTAAGCATATCTTGTTAATCATAACTGCCAGTGATAAAGAATTTCCAGGTATCTGAAAATACCTAATATTATACACCATATTTTTTGTAGTAGTTAATTTTCACAAGGGAATTATAAATATAACCTGTTCTTGGAGCTAAAATGAGGTCAAGCTAACCATTAAAAACAGTATTAAAAATAGTATCTTGGGATACCTGGGTGGTTCAGTCAGTTAAGTGTCTGCCTTTGGCTCAGGTCATGATCTCAGGGTCCTTAGGATTGACTCCCGCATGGGGCTCCTTGCTTAGTAGGGTGTCTGCTTCTCCCTCTGCCTCTGCTGCTTCCCCCCCTGTTCATGTTCTCTCTCTCTCAAATAAATAAATACAATCTTTAAAAAAACAAACAAAAAACAGTATCTGGCTGCACTTCTTCCCACAGAGAAAGTTCCACAACCTCTGTAATTGCTCCATGAACTAGTGCTTTGGCTAACCTATGGAGTCTGACATTTTCCTCTTCTCACATTCTGGCCATCACCCTGTGGCCATGCTATGGCCAATGTCCAAATCTGCAATTCTGCCACCAAGGTCAAGGCTTCCTGCCTGTGGCCACATGAAGTTCCAGGGTTCTGAGCGGAGGGTGCTGATGCCTCTGCCCAACTACCAACACCAAACACGCCAGTATTTAGTGTTCCTCGCATCGCACAGAGATTTCACAGAATGCTTCCCCTTCCTACTCACAGGCAACACTGATGAGGTTGAGTTATGAGTCCATCAGAAGTGATTGACTTGATCGATCAGTTTGGCAACCCTGTCACTTATCAAATCAGATGAAGGGCATGCTACATGCACACACACAGACATGCCAAAGTCATTTCATCCAGGAATGCCAACTGCCATGTCCCAGACGCAGCCCTGGGTACTAGGAAAATAGAGCTGCTGGCCCAGAGGAGTTTGCTATCTCTTGGGGGTGATGCTGTTAAGGCAAAAGGATGAAAGCACTCAAGGTTTCTGTAAGTCCGCTCTCACATGAAGATGACTGTCCTTGACTTCTTCCCTGATACAATCTCATCAGGCCAGCAGAGTCATAAACATGTGAGTTTGTTTTGAAAAAAAAAAAAAAAATCACTGAGCTATTCGAAATTTCAGTAAAACTGAAAAATACAATTCAACCCCTGCTACCGTTGCCTTTATTTGGATGATTAAGATTCTATGGTTGAGCTCAAAGAGATAGGCTACACAAACATATTCGCTGATTGCATCTTAGTGGTCTGGTAACTGGAGGGTCTACAAAAGAGTCATTCATAATATCTGTATCTTCACAGGGAAAAAAAGGTAATACATATTCCACTACCCTACTATCCTTAAATTTCCTTGCATTTTATAAAAGATTAGCATTTAATTCCATTATGTTTACTTCCATAAATACTGTTGTAATAAACATCATTATAACTAAATATTTATTCACTTTAAACAGATTTCTAGAGAACAATTGTCTGGCCAGTGTGTATGTAAGTGTTTAACACATTAGAATTATGCTCCCAAAAAGTGGTACCAATTTACAGCACTACTTGTAGTGCATGAAACTGTTTGTTTATAGAAAAATTCTTAAATAAAAAAATTAATGAACTGTTAGAAGTATCGCTTTCCTGGGAAAATATCTTCTGTGCAGGGAAGGAAAAAATGCCAGATGAAAGTAAGAGACATAAATTATGATATCCTGAACAAAATAGTTTTCAGATTTAAAACTTTTTTGAATCAGACTGTGTTGTCAACCATATTTATGTTCTTCTTTTGAACATTTTACACACACACACACAAGCACAACAATGCCTACCTTAACTCTATTTCTACTTACCTGTGTTCCTCGCCTCCTACAAATATCCTGCCTTGGTTAGCCTAGCAGTTACTGGTATAATTTTTATTAACTTTAAGAGCCACATAATAGGTATGGTCCTAATTATTCACGCCTCACAATGTATCCATTTATTCCATATGTATATAGTACTTGCATTCATATAACATAATTCTCCACAGAGACTGAGCCATAATGTCTTTCAGGATAGGCACCATGTTTTAAACACTCTTGCTTTCGAATCTTTGTCAGTCTTCACAGGACTGACATAAAATTACAACTTAAAGGTTAGGAGCACCTGGATGTCTCAGTCAGGTCATGATCTCAGGTTTTTGGAATCAAGTCCTGCTCGGCGCAGTCTTCTTCTGCCTCTCCCTCTGTCCCTTCCCACCCCACTCATGTGTACTCGCTCTTTCTCTCAAATAAATAAATAAAATCTTAAAAAAAAAAAAAAGATACTTAAAGGTTGGATGATGGCACCCTTCCTAGTGAGAAAATAAGCACGACCTCCAGCCTAACAATCAGATGGAAATCACACATGGTCTGACTGAAGGAACTGCAGTCACAGCCTAAGGATTCCCCACACACGAGAAGTAACTTGTACACCACTGTGATTCTCAGATCTCTAACGACTACTGATTTGCAAGTGCTTATTATGAATGGCACTTTTCAAATATATCTTCATTCTCCATCCCTATTAAAGCCCCAGGAGCTAAGTCACATCCCATTTAACAGATGAGGAAACTGTAGCTCATAGAGGTTGAGCACACAAGAGCCCAGCTTTGAACACTTACCCCAGACTCCTTGTACTTAACCACCAAAATCACTCTGGCACAAATATGAAGGGTAAATACTAGAAATTTCTTAATTTTCCACATTCAAGCTTTTAAAAATGGCATTAAAATATTTTTGAGTTATACACTCAGAATATTATTTGGCATGCCACTTAACATAGCCTATGCAACAGTTCCACACAAATCCATTTATCTCTCAGTGAAGAAGAAAGAATAAAGATGGTCCATGACACTACTGAAAGCACAAAGCATTTAGGATGAAATTTAAGAATAAATCAAGATGGCTGACAGAATACATTTTCTCAAATCCTTTACTTGACCCCATTAATAAGAGAATAAAGGAAGTAAAATAATAAACCCACAACAATGAGAGATTTGGAAGGGGAGAGCAGTCAGCATGAAAAAGCACACTTAAATTTCTGGAAGATGAAAAGGAGATGAAGGTGTATGGCTATGCTACGAAACAGAGCTGTAGTCAGGAGGGAACACTAATAAGTATCTTGGCAAACCCTGGAGGGTGCACCAGACTCGAGGCAGGCAAATTCCACAGGGGTTATGACTGTAATAGGGTTTCAAAGAAGAGAATTCATTGCAAATCTCTAAGACTAGCTCCTTCATCTCCTTCCATACCACATGCAAAGGGATCCAGGCAGCCAGAAGGTCAGCAAGCTGTAAGAAGAGGACTCCCAGCCTGGATGGATGGATGGATGGGTGGATGGATGGATGGATGGATGGATGGATGGATGGATGGATGAGCAGAAGCAGATAAAACAACAAAACATGTAGGAATCTCCAGATTGTAAGGGGAGCTTGACTGGAAAAAAAAAAATAGGAACAAAAATATTTTAATTCCCATGTTTCCTTCACACATTCTAAAAGAACTCCCCACTGTCTGTGATAAGCTTATTAATTCATGCTGACATTTTCTTCCTTCAGTCTCCCACTATGACATAATAACCCAGAGACATTATTACAGGTTTAGGAAAGCAATCTTATGGGTTCTCTCATCTGCTCCTGAGACAAATGTCACCGAGTTAGTATTTAAAAGCATGAGGTGGTCTCTGAATTGCTACATTCTGACACCCACAAGGGCAGGAGGCCTATTTTGAAGAACAAAGTGAGGGTGACGTCTTCTCCAGAAGCTACGTACACAAGGAAATGCCCGTTAACTGAGAAGAAAATTGATGAACGTGCCCTGGAGAAATTTTTAGGTTATAAATAAAGGAGAAAACCGGCAATTAAACCACAGACATCCTCTCACCATTTTAAAAAATCATCTCCTTATTTTTATGAAGATCATGTAGCAAAAGAAAGCCCATGACTCTGTAATGTAATTACATCATTAATACAACAGTCTATTTGTCATTCCCTGAGGGGAGCCAGAGTTGGGGCAGAACAAGTAGATATGTAAGTAACTGTACTTCCCACAATGAGAACCCAGAAAATATTTCACCGCACGTACAGTGTGTTATAAATGTCAGTGTGAAAGCACCGTTCGCTTAAAGCCTGCGATCCATCTCCCTTCTGTTATTCACCAACACACAGAGCTGCATCAAAAGATCCATTCAAACACTGCATCTCAGACTTACATTATCAGCAGACACTGCTTTAATTAGCAGTGGTTTTCAAAGGACTGATGGCTTCAAGAACTTCATTTGAACCATAAAGTAGAAATCTGGATCCTTATCAGTTTCACTTTACTCTCCCCTCCTGTCCCTGAGTGCTAACAGACACAGTCCCCATTTTTCTTAAAGGAAAAAGAAAAATGGAAATGGTGGCTGGATTTTTGCCATCCGGGTGCAGTCCACTTTTTCCTCCACCTTCAGCAGTGCAAAGGGACTAAAATTAGAATTGCACAGGGACCAAGATATCTGTGTCAGGCACGTTGCTGGGAGTGGTAAGAACTACAAAGCGGAATGAGTAACGGCTTATGAAACCATCTTAGAAATAGCATTTAAAACGCAGACATACATGTTCTAAATTTTTGTTCCTGATGAAAACACAGCATCGACTTTATTTTATGTAGTACTTTGAGAAAATAGAATACCTTATTTTTACTACATTTTGACGTTAATATTAAGGCACTTATACACTATTTTCTTTATCTATTCCATAGTGTTCTCCCGTGATCCCATTCTCAAATCTTTGCTGCTTCTCAGTGAAAACGTAAAGAATATGTGCAATTCAATTTATGAGTACTGAACTGTGAAATTTTGTACTACAAAAAAATCTAAGAATCTAGTAACAAGGACTTTGACTTTACACTTGGTCAGTGATGACATTAAAATATAATAATCTATTTCAAGGTTTCTAATGTTTGTATAAGTAGGCATTGTTTGGTATGGAAAGGATTTAATAACCAACAGCTCAAAGATACTTTCAGGGACTGATAAAATGCTAGAGACCCACAGCAATCTTTACAAATCCAATCCAACCTCTCAGTCTGTAAGGAAGGAGACCTAAGGTTATGTGATTTGTCTAAGGTCACATAAACACGACTTTAACACCAAAAATGGTCTCCTAGACTCAGATACAACATGCTTTTTACCACACATGATGGCACTTACAAAGAGATGGAAGACCTCTTTGGAATCAGAAGTATACACACACACACACACCCAAAGGCACAGGTTCTTTGTTTCGGCTTTCATAGATGTTAAGATGGCACTCAGAACTCCTGCATGTACTCACCTACCCTAACTTATCATTTTTGTGGTCTTACTTCATTCTGCAGTTATGCCCATTAAGATTTCAGTTCCCATTGCTTAGTAATTTCCTATCAATCCCAATGGTCTATGGCATCTTGTCTCCTCTCTCCTTTCTTTATTTTATTTTATTTTTTATTTTGAGCTACAGATTCTTCAGGTATTTAAGAATTGTGTTACTGGGGTGCCTGGGTGGCTCAATGGGTTAAGCTTCTGCCTTCGGCTCAGGTCATGATCTCAGGGTCCTGGGCTCGAGCCCCGCATCGGGCTCTCTGCTCAGCAGGGAACCTGCTTCCCTCTCTCTTTCTCTGCCTGCCTCTCTGCCTACTTGTGATCTCTATCTGTCAAACAAATAAATAAAATCTTAAAAAAAAAAAAAAAAGAATTGTGTTACTGGCTCTCTATGAAAAAGAGGCTTGAGAGAAGTTAGGGTGGAATTATTTCTTATGCAAAAGAGACTTAGGAGCAATTATTTAGTTTTTCACTTTGATCTGCCAAATGATTCCATTTCATGGTTAGTCTTTGCAACTATACTTCATCTGCAGTAAAACCAGAACCTTCCTACTAATGCTGAAGGGATGTGTCAGTTCTTTGGAGAACATAACCTTAACCAGCGAAATCTATAATACTGGTGCTGACTGATCAATCCTACAACCCCTTTACTGACTCCTCAGAGAGTTCTTATCTCCCTAAGAAATGGGAATAAATTAATCCTACTAAAAATTCAGAAATGACACTGAGTTCAGAAATTCACAGAATCCTAATTTTGAATTTCCTACATTTGTCTTCCAGTTGAGGGATACTTATTGAGGCACTTACCATAAAATTTGGCTTATTATTGCCCATCCGGGTTTTTTTTAAATAATTATTTCCACAGAGTATTTTGTATGTCAATTTATTACACAACTCCAGTCCTCCCTGGAGAAAAGAATTAATAAAGTCAAAATTTATTGGTAAGGAATAGGCCATCCTGGGAAATCTGCCAAATAGGGACACAGAAGGCACTGTAGGTACCACAAACATGTTAAGAAGACCAGCAACCTTCTTAAAGATGCCCAAATGCCTACCATTCTCCATGATGGTGTCACACATAAATACAAACATGAGCCAGCATCATAGAGGAATTAAGGTTTGGGGACAAATTAATTCACATCCTCTACCATCAAAATGAACACCCAAGGCCAACCTAAAATCCAGAACATAGCAAGAGTCATTGACCCAGTCTTACAAATGGCAGAGAAATGGAAGGAGTTTTCTAAAACAAATAATCAAATGCCAAAGAAAAGGAAATGGCACTGTTCATTTGTTTGTTTTCATCTTTCCTTCCTTTTGGTCATTATCAAACTTAGTAGAGAAGGATCCAGGGCAATCAATTATGATAAAGACACATAGACCTAGCACTTGACCACCAGAGATTTATGAACCTCAGTTTATCACCTATTTTATTATATGATGTTGTCTTGTCAGGAATTATGTATGGAGCAGAATCAACATTCAAGCCATACTAAAAATTAACTCTAGAAGACCCATCAGAAACATCAGCAGTCTAAACTTTTCTTTCGAGCATGTCAGCACCTCCTGAGTACATATTACCAATGACTCTAGTTAGACACAACTAGAAAAAATACGTTATGTAGTTGATTCAAAACCTTGGGAGCTTCCCAGGTGAAATTCGAAATTGGTCCCCACTCGTGGAGGGGTAGGAGAGATCAAATAAGCAGACTGCTCCAGACTGATAGATAACAGGTCTACTGAGCCAGGAACTTACTGATGAGCTCGTCTTAAGTGTCACAAGATGAGTAGATCTCCACACCCAATCACCAGAATCTTAAAAGTCTGTATAGAGAACTTAACTGGGTTCAGACACTATGCCATCCGGATGGTATCAAAAACCCCTTACCCTCTCAAGGCCGCTTCCTTGAAAACAGCTCCCACAGGAATATTATGCAGAATGTATATTCCAAGGAAGAGGGTGGCAAGGCAGGGAGCAACCTCTAACTGCCAGGGTCTAGCTCATTGTGGGTCAGCCAGTGGTCATGTCCTTTCAGTGACCTCCAACAGTCAATCTTATGACAGAATAAAATACATTACAATATAAAATACTTTACAGTTGTTCCACTGTTAAGATGTTCTAATGAATTACAGACTTGCTGTCTCAAGTCTGTGTGAGAAAAAAGAATTGGGGATGTTTATGTTTTCTACACTTAGAATATTTCCCAGCTACTAAATTTATCATGATTATTTCATAACCTACTAAAAAATAATAAAATCTAATAATCTCCTTGGTGGTCAAGACTTTTTCTCTCTTGTGAACTTCTACGACAGTCCATAGGATCCTATCTTGTTCAAAACAGACATTCAAAAAACGTCCATTGATTTGAAAGGCTCTTTCTGGTTTTTTGACCTAACAGACACTAGACTGCATCTACAAAGGTGCATCCCAACAAAAGTCAGACTTATCATCAGATAATAATATTGGGAACTATAGCCAAGTGCTAGTCCCATGTTTTTTGTTTGCTAACAAATTTCTTCTTGGGAAATAATTAGGGTTATTTGTATTAATGAAGATATGAAAAGCTAATTAAACCTTATTTAAAAAGTGTGCTTCACTGAGTTATCACAGAATCTTTAAAAATGCATAGTTTTCTGTGTTTCTGCATTTTTACCACAGTTTTTCTTCAACTTATTTTCTCTTTCATTTCAAAAAGAAGTGACATGATCTCCTTCTTTCAGAAACTGAAAAAAAAATGTTTGAGATTATAGGTAAATTTGCAAATCATTGGATAAAACTTTTACCCCCAAAGTCAAAACAAGTTGAAAAATTTTAAACATAAAAAGTAAAATTTTAGTTATCTAAAATTTTAGTTTTTAGTTATTTTAGTTATCTAAAATTTTAGTTTTCATCTCCTTATATGAGATATATCCTATTAAAAATCTGTCAGATGAGATGACCCCTCAATCTCAAAAATTTCTTTTACTCAAAAAAGCAATATTTATGACATTTAGAAATTGACTACTGTGTTAATTTGCTTCTACCAAAGTTCATATAAAGTGAATTGGATGACTTACCCTTCTCATTGTCATTATTTTTGTAATATTTATTGATCATTTATTATTTGGGAAGATTGAATTATCTCTTGAGACATATTATACTAATGTAATAGAAATTATTAGGTTTATGCATAAAATATGTTTGTTCTTATGATACCTTAAAGAAAGAAGACATTATTATTTCAGAATATCCTGAGGTGCATTTTTACTATGTTAATACATGAATTGTTCCTTTTCATTAAGAAATTTTAGTTGAAGATAAATGTAAGTGAAATTCTCTGTTGATGCATTTAATGACCTAAGAAGATTTTGGAAAATAGTCAGGATATCCTGTCTTAATTTTACTTATTTATTAAAACACACTAAATAGTAGTGTACTTACTTTCAGCTCTATTCCAGGAACAACTTCACTTTATAGATATAAATGATATTCAGCTTAAATTTATTGTTCTTTGTATCATTATTGTGAAAATGAAACTCATAAATAAAATCAGACAACTAATGTACTGACACATCACTTCCTAAAATGTGTTCCAGAGAACAGTAGCCAAAATATTCACTGTCATTGCATACACACAGTAAAATGCATTACATTGGTAGGGAGTTTAATAAATACAAGAGGAACCTCCAAAATGTCTCAAGGCCTTCAGTGTGTTAAAATATAGTAAGAGTCTCCAAAAAGAAATAAGACTGTGTAGTTCATCCTATACACAATGTTTCATGAATATTCTTGAGCATAGATCAGAACCTCTTTTCACAGAACAGTTTAGAAAATCAGAATTCTAAGGAATGTACTTTGGGGAACACATGATACAATGGTTACTCAAATCTCATCAAGAAAAAACAAAAGATCCATTCAACTCCAACACCAATTACTGTAGAACCAACCAAACAGAACTGTATTGTTACAAAATAGCTCCCTCCCTCCCTCCCTGCATCCCCATAAAAATCACCTTTAGTGTAATCTGATTTTGCAGAATCAGGGAGGACTAAAATACCCAGCATAGCAAAATATGTTAGCTTTTCAAAGGATGGAAATGTCCCTTTGAGTCCATGCTATTTGAGTTTTCTTTTTCATGTTTAAAAAATTGGGGTAATATCAACGGATTTGTGAAAAATTTAGATGGGATTGATAAGCTTAGGATTTTAGTTATCATATTTCTTATCTGATTATCTATTGATCCACCTATAATTGTCAAGCTCCAAGGAATCTTTACTTCTAATTTCCAAAGAGTAACAAATTCAGGGCAAAAAAAGTGTCAATAGCTAATGGTAGCAATTCTCTATAAGGTGAAGTCTATATTGGATATGTAGTAAAGAATCCTATTAAGGTATCCAAATGGGCAAAGAAAAGGTCAGATGTTCAATGTTTGCAGATGATATGATACTCTAAGTAGACTCAATCAAAATGTTGCTAGAACTGATCCAGGAATTCAGCAAAGTTACTGGATATAAAATCAATGCACAGAAGTCTGTTGCATTTCTATACACCACTAATGAAGCAGCAGAAAAAGAAGTCAAGGAATCGATCCCATCTACAATTTTAACAAAAAACCATAAGATACCTCAGAATAAACCTAACCAAACAGGTAAAGGATCGGTACTCTGAAAACTATAGAACACTCATGAAAGAAATTGAGGAAGACTCAAAGAAAAGGAAAAACATTCCATACTCACAGATTCGAAGAACAAGAATAATTTAAAATGTCTATGCTGCCCACAGCAATCTACACATTCAATGCAATCCCTATCAAAATAACACCAGCATTTTCACAGAGCTAAAACAAACAACTCTAAAATTGTATGGAAGCAGAAAAGACACTGAATAGCCACAGTAACCCTGAAAAAGAAAAGCAGCTGGTGGCATCACAGTTCCAGACTTCAAGCTCTATTACAAAGCTGTCATCATCAAGGCAGTATGGAACTGGCACAAAAACAGACACATAGATCAATGGAATCAACAGAGAGCCCAGACATGGACCCTCAACTCTATGGTCAACTAATCTTCAACAATGCAGGAAAGAATACCCAGTGGAAAAAAAGACAGTGTCTCCAACAAATGGTGTTGGGAAAACTGAAAAGCAACATGCAAAAGAATGAAACTGGACCACTTTTTTATACCAGACACAAGAATAAATTCAAAATGGATGAAAGAGCTACACGTGAGGAAGGAATCCATCAAAATCCTAGAGGAGAACACAGGCAGCAACCTCTTTGATCTCAGACACAGAGACTTCTTGCTAGACACATCTCCAAAGGTGAGGGAAACAAAGGCAAAAATGAACTATTAGACTTCATCAAAACAAAAAGCTTTTGCACAGCAAAGGAAATAGTCACCAAAACTAAAAGGCAGCCTATGGAATAGGAGGAGAGATTTATAAACGACATATCAGATAAAGGGCTAGTATCCAAAATCTATGAAGAACTTATCAAACTCAACACCCCAAAAAATAAATAATCCAGTTAAGAAATGGGCAGAAGACATGAACATTTCTACAGAGAAGACATCTAAATGGCCAACAGACACATGAAGAAAATCTCAACATCCCTCGGCATCAGGGAAAGACAAATCAAAACCACAATGAGATACCAACTCCACCAGTCAGAATGGCTAAAATGAACAGGTCAGGAAACGAGAGATGCTGGCGAGGATGCGGAGAAAGGGGAATCCTCCTACACTGTTGGTGGGAATGCAAGCTGGTGTAGCCACTCTGGAAAACAATATGGAGGTTCCTCAGAAAGTTGGAAATAGAACTAATCTGTGATGCAGCAACAATCTACTAGGTATTTATCCTAAGGATACAAAAATAGTGCTCTGAAGGGGCACACAGATGGCAGTATTTATAGCAGGAATGTCACAATTGCCAAAACTCAGAAGGAACCCAAACATCCATCAACTGATGAATGGATAAGGAAGATGTGGTGTGTGTGTGTGTGTGTGTGTGTGTGTGTGTACATAGATCTATAGCTATATATCTATATCTATTCTATTATTCAGCCATCAAAATTAATGAAATTTTGCCATTTGCAACAACATGGATGGAATTAGAGTGTATTATGCCAAACAAAATAAATCAGAGAAAGAAAAATACCATATGATTTCACTCATATGTGGAATTTAAGAAAACAGATGAACACAAGGGAAGGGAACAAAAAAAAAAAAAAGATGAAAACAGAGAGGGAGGCAAACCATAAGAAACTCTTAACCATGGGGAGCAAACAGGGTTGCTGGAGGGGAGAGTGTTGGGGGCTGGGGTAAATGGTGATGGGCATTAAGGAGGGCACTGGATATGAGCACTGAGTGTTGTATGCAACTGATCAATCACTAAATTCTACCCCTGAAACTTACACCACAGTATATGTGAACTGATGTGAATCTAAATAAAATCTTGAAGGAAATAGAATCCTAATTTATTTTTGTCTCTTTCTTTGGATAGAATAACAAGTTCTAAAAATCTGTAGACTGTTGATTTTCTTCTTTGCTATAGATCTCACCTTGGAATTTTTTTCAAATAAAGCTAATCATGTAAATTCCTTAATTGTGTGATATAGTTCATCACATTGTTCATAATAAAAATCTTTATGTGTATACCTTTAATTTTAAAGAAGATGCATATTATAATGCAGCAATATTATAATGTATACATACTTAAATATTTTCACAGAAAAATATTTTCTCCTTCTAAAAACCACGTTTTTGAAAATTTTACTACAATAAATTTAATAATTTTCAGAACCTAGTAAACTCTACAAAAACACGTTTTTTAATTGTATACAGCAACATAGCCAGGCATATTGTATTACATTGGTATTAGCAAGGAACACAAGGCTCCACAAGCTGATGTTTTTAGATGTGTATTTTAGATGTTTATCCACATAAAAAGCCAAAGGGTTAACCAAAATAATTTATACTGTAAACTTCCAGAAAATATTACAAACTTGTAAACCTGTAAACTTATAAACCTGTAAACTTTCCAGGAAAATATTATATATTTTCCAGCTCTCTTAGAGATACTGAATATGTTAACCTTTTCTTGATAAAAGTGTCACCAAAATTCCTTTATCTGAAAGATATCTGGATTACATACATAGCTCTGTTTGTCCAGAGACAACTGCCCACACTACTGAACTTTAATGTGTTCCCTCCCTGCCAGAATCAGCTCTTCTCAGTGCAGATTAGATGTTCCCAGGCCTTCCGAACTGTCCCACACTTCCCTCCACTCCTCTGGAATTTAATCGGAGGCTAGCCCTAGATCTCTCCTCCAGAGTAATGCTCATGTATTTTGTGACAGTGACTTCCTCTAGGGAGAGATTTTTGCTTACTTCTAGATTCACATCTGTGTTCAAGGTGGTGTCCAGCATGCAGAATGTCTGACCCTTCGGAGAGGGAAATATGTCTACATCAAATCACCCCCACATAATAAGAGACCATTTTTACTTCTGTTTACTTGGCCCATATTCACTGTATTTATTTGAAAAACTCCCTGTAAAAGACTGCCAGAAAGCTCTGGGTCAAATTTCACACAATTCATAGGAACTCTCTATTCATGTATTTACTTACGTTCTATCCGGTTCCATAAAGATTTTATAACTGATAAGCCTTTGAGGTGGGCATATCTAAGGTTTCCTTTTATTTTGAAATACACTTCAGATTTCTCTTTCTATATTAATAAATTTCGGTATGTATTTTATAAGTCAGGCCAAAAACAGTTTGAAAAGAATAGGTTCAGCCCAGGGAATCCTCAAACATTATAGTTTATAATCTTCATGACGTCCTTCAAATTAGTATTACTACCCTCATCTTACAAGAGTTAACTGTGACTCAGAAAGCTTAAACAAATTCCCATATTCCTCATTTTGAAGTAGTGGAATGAGAACTGTCACTCAGATCTTTTTGACTCAAGACATAGTTAGTTCTCTAATAATTCATGGCTTTTCAAGATAGTCAAAAGGCCAAATAGTCTCTATTTGTATAGTCTGCCAATATGTGTTTAGACAACCACCTGGAACAGAGATCCACAGCTACCTTCAAAAGGATGACCTGAATGGTGAGGTTCTGGACATGGGGGAGGGTATGTGCTATGGTGAGTGCTGTGAAGCGTGTAAACCTGGCAATTCACAGACCTGTACCCCTGGGGCTAATAATACATTATATGTTTATAAAAAAAATTATAAAAATTTAAAAAAAAATAAAGTGAAGGAGACAAAAAACAAAAAAGGATGACCTGAATCCTTTAAGAAAAAGTTACATTTTATTCAATATATTTCTTCAAGACTTTGAAATTCTAATATATTTCAGGAATTTTCAACCCTCTGGATATCTTTTTTCACCTCTCAGGTTTTAATATCATTAAGAGGGCATAAATCGCTATTTCAAATATCCGAAACAATGCAGTCTCACGATTTTAAGAAGTCATAGTCTTAGAATTGACGTAGTTTTACTTTTTGCCACTTGTACTGTTGTTAAAATTAGCCATGCCCTGTTCTATCCTTAACTCTGTAGCCACAGCACATTTCCAAACATAATTAGCCCCCTATACCGATCAGGTGAACCAGGAACAACACATTCTACTACTCCAGCCTATAGTATATTTTATGTTTGAGCAAACACAGGTAACCTCTACAAAGCATTGACATGTAAATTCTCTGCATCAAGGTCAACTTACTTCTACAACTTGATAGCAAAATAATCAAACCTTTCTGATGAGTAAGCTTTATCCTTACACCAGAAGATCATTAACTTACTTGATAAAATATTAAAATAGCATATAATACTTGTATACTTTTCTTGTCACATTTTCCTCGTATCTCAGAGAAGCTTGACTTTCCTAAGCGTCAGCTCAATAAATGAAATAATCTCCCAGTATTGAGGCAATACAACAAGGGCTCAAAATAAATGGATTCCAGTTTTAAAAACGGAGGTAAACCACATCATTTAACTAAAATCAAATTTGCCCACATTCTAGCATTGAAATTTTCTTAATAATTTTATTACACTGTGTTCATCAAAGTCCACGGAACTCATTAATTTTCAGGCTACTGACCAGAGAAAAAAATGGAAATTCAAGCTGGTTAGTACAACTTTTCAAATCTGTGACAGCGGCTCTGTCACTATGTCAGCCACGTTATCAATCGGTGTATGCTAAATCTCACACATCTTACCGTCAGTTTCTCCTCTAATTTCTCATTTAATAAGCTTCCTTTTTCATGCTTTTCAAATTCCATGTTGAAACTGAATGAGAGAGACAGAGACAGAGGGAGAGAGGGAGAGAGAGAGAAACAGAAAAAGAGGTTCAGAGTCTGTCTAGAAATGATTTGACGTGCTTACATGTTAGATATTGCAGGACATTCCAAGTTGTGAGTGCTCAGGACACTATCAGAAAGCCCTGGCGATAGTTTCTGGTTAGCTAGTGTTTCCATTTATAGATGTTCAAACCCCATAAACAGAGCACTGAAGAGAAGTCAGGCAGCTGGCCTTAGATAATGATAAATGTCACTAGATAGAAAAGCAAACTCTTCAACAGGAGAATATTCCAACAGGTTAGGTTCCCTGAACTATGAAAGATGCATGTGACAAACAGCCACCATCAAAGAATTCATTCAGAGCCATTGGAGCAGAATAAAATATACTCTAGAATAGAGACCTAATAAAGCAGTTTACAAAGGACAAATGTAATGATCACATGGCCAATATGAATCAGCCAGCCTCGTTCTCTCAAATTCCAATTTGGGTCCTGGTAGTCCAGACAGTTATGCATTATTTTGTAGCTCAAAAGTTTAAAAAGCCACTTACAGGAAAAGAGCAAAAGGATACTTAGTGAAAACTCTTAACACACAACACATGTATTCAAGGAGTATTGCCAATTTTCTTCCATGAAAAGTTGGCAACTGACGTTTAGAAACCCCGTAAAATAAAAGTGGTGTTTCCCTTATTAAAATAAAACTGGTTTTCTTCATGATCCTGATTTTTCCATTGGGAACAAAGTTAGGACATAGGAGATGAAATTCATTTTTTTTTTGCAATTGAATAAATGTTTTCAGAATTCTTTGAAAACTGTTACATGTCTTAAAGAAAATTATTATGTGACTCAATGGTAATTAACTCCCTCTATTTTTGCACGAAACCAGATATGTGGATGGAAATAAAAAGAAAAAGTGGCTTTCAGAGTAAGCCAAGACTGATCTCCATGGTGGTCTAATCCCTCAGTCTGTTTGAAACATTTTAACACCTGTTTCTGAAATTAACACAAGTTTCCCATCAGTTTTTCCTTCATTTTTTTAAGAAAACATTTTGGGAAATGTATTGTGGGGCTCCATCCTTCAGAGTGGTGTTAGCCAGTTCTCTGTCACCAGGCAGAGTGGCTAGAGAACTAATTCCACTGTCACACATGACAGAAGGGCTGAGGATCTCATAAGTGAAACACTTAGTAAGAAGTAAACCTAACTAGCCAGTCCTGCTTCAGAAGGATGAATTCAGAAACACTGTATCTGACTCACAGGCAAAAAGGACTACCCTCTTTGCCTCAACTCTGCCTTCCAAATAAGAAATCATATACCCTGTTACCTTAACAAGTTTGAAAACTGGTATCTTTCTTATAAGCGTCCTAGCATGCAAGTTTGGTATGTGTCAAAAGCAAGGTGATAGCTTAAATTTTATGTTAATGCAACTTCCAAAATCTCTTGAGGGGGGACAAAAAAAAGCACGATATGGTTGTGAAAGGAAACTCTGTTACTGCTAGTTTAGTGCCTGAAGGCGAAATCTGAGATCCAGTTAGAAGCAGGCGAGTGGGGGGATGCAGAGCTAGTGGGGAAGGAGAAAAGAGTGATGAGACAGGTGCACCAGCGATCTCCTTCCCACCAGTGATGAAAAGTTTAATGTCAGCAAACGTGCACTGAGAAGCTGTAATGGTGGTGATTATTCTAGGTACATGCAGATTTTTTTTTAAATAATAAGTAAAAATAATAAAATTCAAAGATAGAATCTTTTTGTTTTGTTTTGTTTTTAAAGATTTTATCTATTTATTTAACAGAGAGAGATCACAAGTAGGCAGAGAGGCAGGCAGAGAGAGAGGAAGGGAAGCAGGCTCCCAGCCGAGCAGAGAGCCCAGTGTGGGGCTCGATCCCAGGGCCCTGGGATCATGACCCGAGCCGAAGGCAGAGGCCTTAACCCACTGAGCCACCCAGGTGCCCCCCAAAGATAGAATCTTCCCTCAACAAACTTACCACGTAGGCATGACTGAATCTAAGTAGGATAGCAATACTCTTACTTAGCACACTTCAACAGCACGTACTTTGTGTCAGGAACTCCTTTAAGGCTTTACGTATATTATCTCAATTAATTCCCAAAACAGCTCTAAACAGTAGATACTATTATTTTCACCATTATTATGGGCCAAATTGTGTCCCCTGCCCCACAAAATCATGTTGAAGTCCTAATACCCAGCACTTAAGAATGAGACTATATTTGAAAATAGGATATGTCAAGAGGTAATTAAGGTAAAATGAGGTCATGAGGGGAGTCCAATATGACTTGTGGCCTTATTAGAAGAAGAGATTAGGACAAAAACAGAAAAATCAGAGAAGACCATGGGAAGACACAGAAGGCAGCTTTCTACAAGCCAAGGAGAGAGGCCTTCCAAGGAAGCCAACATTGCCAACACCCTGGATGTTCAGGATCCAGAACTGGGAGGAAAGATATTTCTATTAAGTCATCCAGTCTATGCTATTTGTTACCATAGCCTTTGCACACTAACACACCCATTTTAGAGTTAAAAAATAGTAAGACAGCTACACAACTAACTCATGGCACTCAAGTTCCTTAGTCCAAACTCCTAAACACTGTGTGCACTTAGCCCCTCTGAACAAGTAAGTACATCGTAGGCATAACAGGGAGAGTGAGTAAACAGCACCAGCACTTTGTGGTGAATACTAGCTACTCCATCCCCTTACAGAACTATGTTTAAAGATAGTTCAGATATGTTTTAGGGACAAGACTTTTTTTTTTTTTTTAGGTAAAAGTATGCTTAGCCAAAGCTAGCACTCATCTATATATGATCAAACAGCTAAGATGAGTCCAACCTGGTCTCTTCTCTGCTTGTCTGTCCCAGAAGTATTTTCCTTCCTCTGATGGGAATGCTCTCACCCCAGAGTCATGTGGCTCCCTTCTCACTTTATCCAGATCTCCCCAAGGACCCCATCTTAAATAGAGAAGTCTTTGCCCACTCATTTGCTGTATTCTTCTTCACAGCTCTTATCACCTCTGATGTTATATTATTTTGCATGATATTTTGAATGTTCCTTATCTATTCATTTAAGGTATTTTTTTAATGCATCATTTCATCCAGACACTTAGAACATAGTAAGGACCAAATAAATTCTTGTAACGGAAAGAGGAGAGGAGAGAGAAGAAGGAAAGAAAAAAAAAAAAGCAAATGAGGAAAGAGAGAGAAGGGGGGGTTGAGAGGGGAGCAGGAGGGAAATGCATCAAACAGATGTGACTTAAGACGTGTCATTCGCTGTTATTCATACGACTTTTGGTAGGAGATTGAAAAGAAATGCATTTATCCAACACAAATCATATTGCAGAGGAACACAGTATTGACGTTCACTTGCCTTACTCAAACAATTAACTACTGGAGTAAAGGAGAAAACAACAGATTAAAGCAGCAGGAAGAATGGGACTCATTTGCAGATTCTGCCACCTTCTAATTGGGTCACTTTGAGCAAACTCAGTTCTCAGAGTTTCAGTGTCCATTCCCTTAAAAGAAGGGATGATACCAGACTCTTCATGTTATTACAAAAATTAAACGTGGTAATGTGTGCCAAGAACTTAACACCATGCCTGGCATCGAGCAGGCTGTCGCTAAAAGTATGTGCCATTATTTCCCTGGACTATGTGAAGTTTATCTAGAAAAAATAAGTTCAAAGATAGTATCAAAGTCTGAACAAAAGTGGTACAAAAATTAATAGAGAGTAGGAGAAAATATCTGTAAATCATTCCCCTGATAAAGGACTTATATCCAAACTGTATAAAGGATTCTGACAACTCAGCAATATAAAGTACAAACAACCCGGCTTAAAAACGGCCCAAGGATTTGAATAGACATCTCTCCCAAAGAAGACAAACAAACGGCCAACAAGCATATGAAAAGATGCTGTGCTGGGCGCCTGGGTGGCTCAGTGGGTTAAAGCCTCTGCCTTCGGCTCGGGTCATGGTCCCAGAGTCCTGGGATCGAGCCCCGCATCGGGCTCTCTGCTCAGCAGGAAGCCTGCTTCCCCCCTCCCTCTCTGTCTGCCTCTCTGCCTACTTTTGATCCCTGTCAGATAAATAAATAAAATCTTAAAAAAAAAGAAAAGATGTTGTGCTTAGAGAATGCAAATCAAAACGACAAAGAGATAACACTTCACACCTACTAGGATGACTAAAATCAAATCAGAATGGCAAGTACTGGCAACAAGTAGATCAACTGGAGCCCTCTTATGTGGCTGGTGGGCCTGTGAAGTGGAACAGCCACTTCAGAAAACAGCGTGTCAGTCACCTGGGTGGCTCAGTAGGTGAAGCACTGGACACTTGATTCCAGCTCAGGTCATGATCTCCCGGTGTGAGATCCAGCCCCAAGCCGGGCTCTGTGCTCCCCTGGGAGTCTGCTTGAGAGTCTCTCTCCCTGTACCCTCTCCCAACACCCACTCTCTCACGCACTCTCTCTCATTTCTAAAACAAATAAATAATCTTTTAGAAAACGAAACAGTGTGGCAGTGTTTCAACATTTTATATAAAGAGTTGTACGACCCAGCAACTCCACTTCCAGCGATGTACACAAGAGAAGTGAAAACATGTGTCCACACAAAAACTTGTACACAAACGTTCATGATACAGCATTATTCATAGTCAGAAAGTGGAAACCACACCAGTGTCTATCAACAGGCGAATGGTGAAGCAATGTGAAATATGCCACAGGAGCACGTTATTAACACGTCAGTAGAAAGGAATGAAGCATTGATACTCCCACCACATGGACGAACCTTGAAAATATGCTATGAGAAAGAAGCTGGCCACAAAAAAAGCCACATATTCTTTGATGATTTATATGAATAATCCAGAATACTTGACAATTCCACAGAAACAGAAAGATAATGGGTGGTTGCCAGGAGGTGAAGGAGAGCAGAATGAGGAGTGACAGCTAACAGATATGGGGCTTCCTTCTGAGGTGATTAAATTAAATATTCCAAAATTGGATAGTCATGATGATGGCGTAACTCCGAATATACTAAAAACCACTGAATAGTAACGTATACTTTAAAAGAGTGAATTTTATGGTATGTGAATTATATCTCCAGAAAGCTATTACTTAAAAACATACAAAGAAGTATCTGTAATTCCTTTCTAAGCCGGAAATTTATGATTTTTACCAGAAACATAATATGAGTAACAGGTCATTCCAAACAGGAAATTAAAATCTACGCCACTGTAGACCAGTAAGAATTCCATTCAAAAGTGGAACAAATGACCCTCAGCAAATGATATTTACTTCAAGAATCTGGCATCTTTGCACCCTCGTCATGTGCTTCTTCCAGAGGGTGAAATCTCAGAGGCTCAGAGTTGGTCATTTTGTGCCTCTATTCAAAAACTGGGGGAGAAAAAAAAACTGGGGGAGAGTGGGGTTTGCAGCTATTAAAATGGATTGTTCCCCTACAGGGTCAGCGAGTTAATACAGTGTCTTTTGTTTTCAGTGGTGATTTCCCCACACCTGCCATTTAAGGGACTTACGGCTCCACAGCAAAAGCACAGGAAACCTCACAAGATACACAGACACCCATAAGGCATGAACAACAAATGCTGTTTTCTTTGGAAAAAATAAACAGTCTGCAAAGCCTGGTGTAGACAACTGAGAATCTTCCTCACTGTGTGCTCCAAGAATAAATACCTTTCTATTAAGATGGGGTCCTCTTCTGAGACAATGAATGCCTCTTACACAGGTCTCTCTCCCCACATACCACCTGCAGCAGGCCATGCGTGGGTCCTATATGCTCTCTAAAGTCTAGTCAGAAGCCCATGGAAGCTCCATACCCATTTACTGGTGCTGGTGGACCAGGATATTACACTCAGCACATGCCTGCAGGAGCCTGCCCCCAAAGCCACACCAGAAATGTGTTCCCTGCGGTACCCAAGAGCCAAATGCAAATCTAGTGTAGACCTAGCACTGAGAACTGATTGCAAACAGCTGACTGTTGACCTACTGGTGTTGCTCCTAGTTGAAAATTTACACCCATGTCTCCAAAAGTCTCTGTTTGATGGATAAATGGGACAGCCAGGTGGGGTGGCAATGAAAAACAAAATGCGGAGACTGGTCCTCAGAATTTTCTAGTTTTCCCAGCTCCCCTACCTGAGTCTGTTTATCAGGTTTGGCAACTGTAAACTCTCATCTGTCTGTGCATCTGGAAGACTCAAACACAGAAAGACTTTTAATGTCCCACCATCACCACTTGTAAGCATCCCTTCCGGCTCCTGCGGCCAGAGGTACTGGATGCTAAGAGTCATAGTACATGTCCACAGCTTGTGAAAAATCACGTCTACAGAGAAATTTTTTAAAGTTGAATTTGTCACTATATAATAAACATTTTTGTAAGTTGCATCTGCCAGGTGGACACAAAAGCAAACCCTAAAATATCAGTGTATGATAATTACAATAATAACAGCTTAACAAATTTGTACCTTTGTAATTACCACTCTTCAGTGAAACATAAACCTTTCCTACTGGAGTATGATTTTTTTTTTTAACTTCTTCTGATACTATTTGTGCCCTTATTTTGGTTCTGGGCCGTATTTTAAAAATGACTGTAGAAAAGACATTTTAGTCAATGTCCAGAAAGAGACATTTTCTTTATAAAATCATTTCTTGATGATAGAGCATTCATTTGGAGCACTAGAAAATAGTTCAATCAAGCAAGCACTGTGAGAACTTTGAAAAGTGTTAGCTTTTTGAATGTGTGCATCTGAAAAATGCAACTTTTATCAAAATGTATTGAAAAATAAAATGTGAGGTTAAAAATAAACTAATACTAGCAACACTGATGATAATTTAGAAATAACAGCAATTCTGATATAAAACTAAATCCATACCTCAAGAGTCTATAAGAGAGAAGCTGATTAAAACCACTTGGGGATCTAATTCCAGCATGTTCCATTTTCTCCGCTATTCTGTACTCAGCATCTACAATTTTCGAGAGACTTAGGATACATTTTCTCTTGTTCATGGGGACAGCCACGATGTGTGCACTGAACCAGTTTTTACTCTTGCATTTGGGAACACTCTATTTCCAGATCCTCTGAACAGTAGATGTACTTCCTAGTAGTATCTGTCTCTGTCTCTCTCGCTCACTCACGCACACACTCATACCACTGTTGTTTCAGAAGTGAAGACAACAGCCAGCTTAAATTGGTAAAACTTCAGGAAAAAAGGATTCAGAAATGGAAGGCTTTACTTCTTGAATATTAGATTTACAATGTGTGTTTCTAACTTGAGAAACGAGTTCTGGATGGAAGTTTTCCTGAGTCCTTAGGGCTTAATCAAAGCAACCAGACGCAACACTGTAGCTCACTCCTCCCCTAAACCCAGCAGCTTCGCTGTTGTGGTTGTGTTGACATGACAAATCACTTTGCCCCCAAAGTAACAGCTCTGTGCCCTTTGAGACAGCATGCCCGGGATATACTTTCAGATTTATCAGTTGAAATTGAACCGTGTTCCAAAGCAGCGTGCACTTACACAGAAAGAATGCTTACCTTTCAACTGACTTGGAAGCAGCCTGCAGGACGATAATCCATCAGGGAGGTCACCGGTCACATTCCCAGAGCAGCTGACCCTGTCAGTCTTTGCAAAGTACTGTTTATTCTGTAACTAACATTGGATACCAGGCACAAGATACAGAAACTAAATTAAAAAGAAAAAAAAAGTTAGGCATAAACCTCATCCCCACAGCGATCATTTCACAAAAACAGTAGTTGCTAAGTTTCCCCAAATGATTTCTTTATAAGAATGTCTTGGCAGTCACAGGGATTCGGAGCCAAGTGTTGAAAAGTTTTGCAGTATATCCAACTATCTACTTTTTTAGTGTACCGAAGAAAATTCTTTAAGCTTCCCTAAGGACACGAGTGGTAGGCAAGGAAAAGGTTAACTGAAAATGGAGTTTCTTTTCTGTTTGTATTGATTGGATTTTTAGACTACAATAGAAAGTCCTCCCAAGATGAAATGCCAATTATGCTGGGGAAGGAAAGTCAGAATTATGCAGGAGGTGCCCACACAAGGCTGGACCAACTCCACAATCAGCCTGCTATCCAGCCACCAGCAAATATCCACAGGCCATAGATTGTTGGTTCACAAACTTACTCCCGTACGTGGAGGACAAGGGGAGACTGAAGCAGGAGGCAGGCTACTCCAGATCAGTAGCTAGACCGCTTAGTAAGGAAGGGAACTTACATGCAGGCTTGTCTTGGGCATCTGCAGGACGAGTAGATCTCTGCACCCAAACACCAGAATCTTTAAAGCGTCTATAGAAGACTTAACGGAGTTCGGTCCCATTACCATCCTGCTGGTCTCCCCAGCACGTTGCTCTCTCAAGGCTGTGCCCTTGAAATGGCACCTACTGTGGGAACAATAGGCAGAACGTACATTCCAAGGACAGGGGAGAAGATGAGGAGCCTCTGATTGCAGGGGTTCAGCCCATGGGTCAAGCAGAGGTCACGTCCTCTTGATGACCTCCTCCAACAGAAACCTCCACTGCACTTTCCTCATTCCCTACAAATTCTTTTCCCTAATTAACTCTCAAAAGAGTGAGTCCACATTACCCCAATTAATGTCCAGCCTGTACGCAGCGTTTTCCAACTTTTGGCCTCTGGTTTACTTAGAGGTTTTTTTTTAAAACCATGGCCCAAGAAACCCAGAGTTTGAAAAACAAATTTTTACCCGTTCATTTGATTAGCTGTAGAAACTATATCATCCCAGATTGGCTTTGTCATCCTATCCAATACATCACCCCACCCTGAATCTTATAATGTATAGTGTTTTCTTAAGAAAAAGGAAATATCACAATCAGATATTTACCATTTGAAATTATTCATGACACTACTCTCTTTCAATATTTCCACTAATTAAATTGATCTACATCGGCAATCTCCAAGTGAATACTCATGTAAAACACAACATTATTTTAAAGTATTATTTCATTCTTTTTCATTCAATGCGATAATTTGACTATTATTGGTTGAACCCCATATCCATACCATCATGCTGGTGCTGACAGCTTTCAGCTGAGAGCTTAGTGAGGCATGAACAGAATCACATACAGCAGAGCACCAAAGCAGGCTGAACATGGTAAGTGCTAAATTGAGAGTCTAAATAATGTGCTTTGAAAGTGAAAGAAGAAAAAGACCTTCTAGCTAGAGACACTGGGGATGATTTTACACAAACATTGGATTTCTTGCTACTAAAAGTAGTCTTTGGACAGCAACATTGACTTCATGTGGGAGTTTATTAGAAATTCCAAAATCTTGGATGCAAACCTAGACCTATTTAGTCAGAATCTACGTTTTAACAAGACTCACAGGTGATTCCTATATGCATGAAAGATGAGAAGCACTGATTTACCTACATTACAATTTAAAATTGACAGTTATGGGACGCCTGGGTGGCTCAGTTGGTTAAGCGGCTGCCTTCGACTCAGGTCATAATCTCAGGGTGTCAGGATCGAGCCCCACATCTGGCTCCCTGCTCAATGGGAACTTTGCTTCTCCCTCATCCCACTCATACTCTTGCTCTCTCTCTTTCTCTCAAATAAATAAAAATGTTTAAAAAACAAAAGCAAAAGAAACACAACAACAACAAAAAAAAAAAAACAATGAAGCCGGACAACGTGTTTGAGGAATGGCAAGTGGACATGGAGGTTTATGGAGTACATACGGATGATTTACACCTGTCACTTTGCAGTAATAAGAGAAAACACCATGACCAATTACTATGAACCAGTGACTCTGCTAAGCAACCAATAGGACACAGTGACTCTGCTAAGCGACTGATAGGACACTCTTTCTCATCTTATCCCCTCAACAACCCCATGAGGGAGCTGTGTCATCCTACAAAATGGGAAGCTGAGACAGACACTAAGCACCTTTGCAAGCCCACACACAGAAAAGAGCAGAGTGAGGTTTACCCCCAAGCCAGAGCTCCCAGCCACTACCTGCTATAAAACTTGGGATTCTCTGGACTGGGAACATATTTCAGTCTACTTCCTCCTGATTAATGCTCCCTCAGAGAGCAACCAGAGGGCCCAAATCCCTTGGGCAGAGTATCCAAGGCAACTCAACCTTTATCCTTCCTTCCTCCTGCTTTCTTAAATTCTTGCACCTGACAAACAGGAGAGAAGACCGACAAGATCGTTTTCGTGCATAAAGTATTTTTTTTTTCATTAAGATTTAACTTAAAAGATATCTTATTACTAAACTCATACACACTGTAGAAAATTTGGAAGATACAAGAAAGTACAAAAAGATGATTTTTAATTCTCTGTAGAGCCACAACTCAAATATATCACAGTTAACATTAAGGTATATTTCTTTCCAAGTTTTTTCATATTTTTAGTATGATTAGGATTATAACCTGTATTTTTTATTGAATAACACAATATGAACAATATATCCAGTCCTCAGTGCCTTTATCCCTGAGTGTTTCCAGCAGTGTGCTGGTGGCAAGCATAATTTTTGTCTCACCTGGCCAAGGGTCAGGGACGGAGATCAGACAATGGCATGGGTGAGGCATTCTGGATGATGTAACCTGCCTTAATGGATGGTTCTCTCCTTTATCATCTTAAAATTGAAATTTGTCATATTAGGTTTTCTTAAAATAACAAATCAGTGTGTGTTAGAGTCAAATGAAATTATCAAACTTCCCAAAAATCAGTAAAACAAGATGGGAAGAAGCACTGTAATTCTATGGCCGTGAATGACCTATGCTTCACTTACACAATGTATCAACAAGACTGCTTGATAAAATACCTACTTTTTTTTCAAAAATAATAAAAATTATTGTGTTTATTATAACATGTTAGTAGTAATGCACACTCATTTTGTATATTTTTAAATGTCCAAAACATAGAGTCATCTTATTTACTTATACTTAACTGCAGGTAATAGAAACTGACTTGAGAAAAAAATTTTTAAGTGGTAATAATAATAATAAATTATAAGGACAGAAGAATGTCTCATGGCATTCAGCCAGGTCTCCTGAGGGCTAGAACTAAAACCCTAGAAAGTCATCAGGAGCCAGTGTTTCCTCTAGGATCCCATGATCTCTTTTCTTTTTCTTTGTCTATCTGCTTTCTTCTTAGTTTTCTGAAAACTGGTTTTCTTTGTGCAAGTGGGAGAAGTTGACTGAAACTCCAGTCCAAAAATCACATGTCCCTCAATCCAAGGAATGCATATAAACTGAATCTTCAATTTTAAATTTCCAGGAGAGAGAATCCAATTTGCCCAACTTGAGGCAGGTGTCCATCCTGATCCAATCTGCGATCACAGTGGAATGTGGAGGGAAGCAGCAGGGTCACAAATTCTCCACACAAAAGAGCAGAAGAGACATAATTGAAGGGGTCTACTAAAAATTGGAAAAACAAAACAAAAAATAAGGCCAATGTTAATATTTTGGTGGATTTTCTTCCAGTCTTATTCACATTCTTAAATTTAATAATGTTCCCTCTCAGAATTTGTCTATATATGGCATATTTTAGTTGTGACAGTGACATATATAAATGTTAGGCCTTAATATAAGAATTTTTCTTACTATAAAATTTTGAAAAATATTTTATATCAGCAAATACAGTTCCAATTAGTGAATATGTGACATTTCACTAACCATCCCCATGTTGTTGGAAACAGGTTGTTTCTAACAAATCTGAGAAAAGCATCTTGGTGGGCAGAAAGCTCTCTATTTTGAATTATTTTATTCAAACTGGCTTTCAGATGTTGGACTTTGCCAGACTATGAAAAAAAAAAAAAAAAAAAAAAGCATTACAAGTTCTTGACCGATAATGTTAAATTTTAGTGTTAAAACTTCCTAAAAGGTTACAGAAGTGTGCCCTTCACATACCCTCACCAGCATAAACTATAGTTTAAAATTTGCCGTAGTGGGCACTTAAGATAGATATAACATTTACTGTTATTCTTTTCTTTTTTAAGATATTTATTTATTAGTGGGGGAGAAGGGGAGGGAGGGAGAGGGAGTGAATCTCAAGTAGACTCCACACTAAGCCTGGAGCCCGAGGGCAGGGCTCCATATCAGGACCCCGAGATCAGGACCTAAGCAGAAACCAAATTGGGTGCTTAACCAACTGAGCCTCCCAGGTGCCCCACATTTACCATTATTCTTAAGGCAATATGAGTGCTAATATGGTTTCCTCTATACGATTGTTGAGACACAATCCCACATGTTGGCCAATTAGCTAGCATTAAGCCTCCTTCAGTAGCCAGGATCAAAAATGCATTTTTTTTCTTGGTACCCATTCATCCAGCAAATACTGACTGAGCACCTGTTAGCTTCTGAGCACTGGGGAAAACTTGGAAATAAAAAGATAGTAATATACAGTTCCTATCTCTAAGGGGATTGTCAGGCAAAGGATAGAGAGAAGAAATATTAGAACCAGACAAGTACCACTGCATTCTACTCCGGGTTGCCCTGCTTAGCTCTGGAACTTGTTCAGTGATAACACACCTAACAGGTCCTCTGGCCAGCCCCAGTCAAAACCTGCCCTCCAGGAAAACCCAAGGAATGAGAGTGAGCAGCTCTGAACACATTCCAGCTCCAAAACCCAGGTCTATCCAGCACATTCTGGCTTAACTGAAAGAGGAATGCCTACAAAAATGAGGGCATGAGATGTCCTTATGGCCCAAGTATAATATCTAAAGCAGACAAAATCTACACTCAATGGTAGACACTCATGATAGCATTCTCTCTCTACCACTGACTACAATTTACTAATGTAAATGTTGCTCCCAATTTGAGAAGTTCATCAAGACATCATTTAGAATTACGAAACTGAAGCCACAGCACACAATTAATGCACTTCCCAAGTTAGATAGGGTGTTCATATCGCCACATAAAACCCAGTCTTTGTGATTATCTGAGTACCAGCTGTGCACTGATCAGGAACAGGAGAGGAATTTTGTTAATTATCATTACCCAGAGGAAAATAATTAGTTGCTTTGTAGGAAGAACAAAAAACAAATGTTGCTATTTCCATTTTAATTTCAACCATTGAGGTTGATAAAACTCAAAATTGGTCTATGTATTTTATGAAAATCATAAACTCATTAACACAGCAATAGCAGATTGCATGTTAAATCTTTGTGTCCATAAATTAATTGGCACACTATTCATGGGATGATTGATACATTGTTTTTAGGGGGCATGAAATAACTACCAAACCAGGAAGTGAAAAGGGTGACTTAAACCCCCTTGGAGAAGATAATGCAATCCCACGTTCTCCAGATTTCAAATCATGTAAAAGTCTATTTTCTCCCATTTCTCTTTCTTCAAACATGATAAATCGACTCTCATTCTCCTCCACACCTTGCAAACAAATTTCAGAACGATTACATCAGACTGCCATGGAGTATTTATTCACCTAGCTTAAGAATTCAGGTCAATCATAGCCTCCTCCTTCAACAGCCCCAAGTGTAAGGACCCACCTGTCCACCTGGGCAGGGAATCACACTGCTGAGAGGGATCACTATTGTTCAGGACACATTATGGTATCTGAAATATTAAAGGCAGCAGGAGACCATTTGAGTAGCTCGAAGATGCTAGAACTTACTGGAGAGACCATGAAATTATTTTAACATTTGGATTTTAAGACATCTACAGATTTCAAAGCGCAGGGAGATGCAAATGTCAAAAACAAAGACATCTGAGGAAATTGGATGCTGGGGGGCAAATAAGCAGTCACATCTTTGCTCCAGGATCTAGAACTCAGGCCTAGACCCACAAACCCTGAACAAATGCGTCTCTCTCCACATTTTCCTGCCACTAATTAAGACATTTTTATGTGTCACCAAATGTCTTCCAACAGATCAGCTTTGCCACATGGGTCCACATAAGAGCTTGGAACAGAGGATTATTTGAGTCCAATTTATGTCTTTACAACTGTAGTCATTTATTTATGTTCCCAAATCTCAGTTTCTTATCAGAAACATGGGAATAACAACTCTCCCCTCTGCCATAGTAGTCTTTTGAAGGATAAAATGTAAAAAAAAATAAGGGGGGGGATCACTACATATTAGTATTAGCTTTGTGGAAACTGCTTTTCCTCTAATTGTTCTAGGTGGTTGGCACATGAACATGCTACCTGAACAACGAATTTTAATGGGCAAGCATCCATGGGGAGAACTTCTTGCAACCAGACAACACAAGTTAGTGATGTGATACATTTAACGACCTACATCATTGCCATCATGCTGCACACTAAGTATTAGGCATAAATGAGCTATGGACAGAAGCATAATTAGTATTGCTTTTATAGTCAATTCCCTTTTTTAAAATTTCTCTCTCCCAATTTTGTCCATTCTTCTATTTGAAATCAGAATCAATGTCAACCCTTTGTTTTACTGTAGCTTTCCCAAATGTTGCTCACAAGAACAATCACCCACATTAAAAAACAGGGTGCTCGGGGCACCTGGGTGGCTCAGTGGGTTAAAGCTTCTGCCTTCGGCTCATGTTATGATCCCAGGGTCCTGGGATCAAGCCCCGTGTCGGACTCTCTGCTAGCAGGGAGCCTGCTTCCTCCTCCTCTCTCTCTATCTGTAAAATAAATAAATAAATAAAATCTTAAAAAAAAAAAAAAAACAGGGTGCTCCTGGGGCACGGGGCATTCAGTCCATTGAGCATCCAACTCTTGATTTTGGCTCAGGTCATGATCTCAGAGTTGTGAGATCATGAATCATGAGATCATGAATCAAGTCCCGAATCAGGCTTGTGTGGGGGTGTGGAGCCTGCTTATGATTCTCTCTCTTCTTCTCTCTCTGCAAACCCCCCACCCACCTCAACAACAACAACAACAAAATAGGACAGAGTATTCTCTTATCTTTGAATCAAGTCGTTCCCCACCCTAGTGCTCAGTGCTTGAGTCCATGATCTACACACTGGCCTTTCCACCTCATGCTGTAGTACTAGAGACAGTGAAATATCTGGACAAGGAGGCCATGTCTTTCTTCTCCCTAGAGGGCAGTAGATGACTGGTGGCAAAATAAAGAAGAAGAAAGCCAATGTTTGTGGACAGTTTAGTACTGAAACCTCACACCAATACCATAACTTAGCTATGACATCTCCCTTTTACAAGTTAGGAACCTGTGCCTAATAAATGCCAAACAACTTGCCAAGGGCCCCAGCTAGAGAGGGGCAGAACAAGAATTTGAATCAAGATATCTGTTCCACCC
>RCUC01168748.1:0-46976 GCA_003697995.1 Taxidea taxus jeffersonii
GGAAGGCTGTCAGCTTTTCCCCATTGAGAATGATATTCTCTTTGGTTTTTTGGTAGTTTGTCTTTTAGGGAATTTGTCCATTTCATCTAAATTTTTTAGTTTATTGGTGTAAAGTTGTTAATATTCTCTTATTTTAATTTCTGTAGAAACTCTAGTGATGTCATCACCCTCAATGCTGATATTGGTAAATTGGATTTGATCTATCTTTTTGGTTGATCTAACTAGAAGTTTATGAATTTTATTGATCTCAAAGAACTAGCTTCAATTTCACCAATTCTTCTCCATTTTTCCTGTTTTCTTTATCATTGATTTTTACTCTGATCTTTATTGTTATTTTCTCTTGATTCTATGGTTTTAATTCATTATTCTCTCTCTCTCTCTCCCTCTCTCTCTCTGTGTGTGTGTGTGTCTGTGTGTGTGTGTGTGTTACTACGGTGGAAGCTAAGGCCATTGTTTTGAAAACTTTCTTTTTACCTAATATAGACGTTTATTACTGTTTCTTTGTAGATTCTACTTTGAATCCTATAAATTTTAGTATACTGGTTGTCATTTTCATTCAGTTCAGATGTTTTCTAATTTCTCTTTTGATTTCTTCTTTGACCTTTGAATTATTTAGAAGAGTGTCACTTAGTTTCCAGATGTTTAGAGGTTTTCCTGCTGTATTTCTGTTACTGTTTTCCAACTTAGTGCTGTTGTCAAAAAACATACTCTATACAATTTGTATTCTTTTAAACTTATTGAGATTGATTTTATTCCCCCAAATGTGCTCTACTTGAATATAATGTGCATTTATCTGTTGTTAGGTGGAATGTTTTATAAATGTCAATTAGATTAAGTTGCTTGATAGTATTATACAAGTGTTGTGTATGCTTACTGATTTTCTGCCAATTTATTCTATTAGTTACTAAGGCAAGGGTTTGGAATCTAACTATAATTTCAGTTTTATTGATTTCTCATTCCAATGATGCCATTTTTTGTGTAATGTATTTTAGAGCTGTGTTATTAGGTACATAAATGTTAAAGGTTGCTATGTCCTCTTGATTAATCAACTTCTTTACAGTGTGAAATACCTTTATCTCTGGTGATATTTTTGCTATAAAGTACTGATATTAATAGAACTACATCAGTATATTTAAAAAAGATTTATTTATTTATTTGACAGACAGTGAGAGAGGGAATACAAGCTAGGGGAATGGGGGAGGGAGAAGCTCCCCGCCGAGCAGGGAACCCAATGCGGAGCTCGATTCCAGGACCCTGGGATCATGACCTGAGCCCAAGGCAGATGCTTAACCACTTAGCCACCCAGGCATCCCTAACTACATCAGTATTATTTTAATTAATTAGCATGACATATCTTTTCCATTCTTTCCCTTTTAATCTGTTTCTCTTAATATTTTAAGTGGGTTTCTTATAGGCAGCATATACTTGGTTCCTCCTTTTTTACCTAATAAGAAACGCTCATTTAAAATGTTTTTAAAGTGGGGGGGGACGCCTGGGTGGCTCAGTTGGTTAAGCAGCTGCCTTCGGCTCAGGTCATGATCCCAGCATCCTGGGATCGAGTCCCACATCGGGCTCCTTGCTCGGCAGGGAGCCTGCTTCTCCCTCTGCCTCTTCCTGACACCCTGTCTGCCTGTGCTCGCTCTCTCTCTCTCTAAAGAATAAATAAAATCTTTAAAAAAAAAAAAGTGGGGAATATTTATGCCATTTATATTTAATGTTATTATTGATACGTTTGGGTTTAAAGCTACCACTTTGTTATTTATTTTTTATTTTTTCCATTTTTTGTTCTCTTTTTCCTTTGTTTCTACTGAGTTTTGGATTCTATTTTTTATTCCATTTTACCTCCTTTATTGGCTTATCAGCTATAACTTTTTGTTTGTTATCGTAGTAATTGGTTTAGATTTATAGTATATATCTTTAACTTAACACAATTTTACCTTAAAATGATATTATACTACCTTATGAATAATTTTGGTAACTTGCGAGTTTGCTTCCACTTTTATCCTGGCCTTTGTGCTCTTTTTATATATTTTACTTATTATTATTTTTTGAATTCCAGTTAGTTAACATACAGTGTAATATTAATATATTAATTAATAATAATTAAACATTAATAAATATTTACATTTATTATATATTTATATTTATTATATAAATATTAATTATATTATATTACATTAATATATAAATAATATAACATAATTTATATTATTATAGCTTATAATAATATAAACTATACAATATATTAATTATATAATATAAATATTAATTTTTATTAATTATATTAATAATAATGAATATTTAATAATAATTGAATATTGATAAAATTAATATCAATAATATTGACATATTAATCACAATATGGTGATTCAACACTTCCATACAACACCTAGTGCTCATCCCAACAAGTGCACTCATTAATCCCCATCACCTATTTTATGTTATATATATACCACAATGCATTGTTAATATTTTTACTTTAAGCAATTCTTTTAAAGAGATTTAAATAATGATTAAGTCTTTTATATTTACCCAGGACCCTGAAACCATGATATGAGCGAAAGGCAGATGCTTAACTGACTGAACCACCCAGGTGTCCCAAGACTTTTTTCTTTATATGTTTCAGTTTGGATGACTTCTATTCATGTACTTTCAAATTTACTAATCTTTCCTCTTGCACTGTTTATCTCTATTAATTCCATTTAGTGTATTTCGTTTTTTATTATAGACATTGTAGTTTTTCATTTCTAGAAATTGTATTTGAGTCTTAAATATCTTCTAGGTTTTTGCATTGCATGCTCAGTCTTTCCTCTAGCTATTTGAACATATGGAATACAGCTGTTATGGCTATTCTAATGGTCTTGTCTACAAATTTTATCATCTGTGTAATTTCCAGGTTGGTTTTGATTCAATTTTTTCCCCTCCTTATGGGTCATATTGGCCTATTTTTTGCATGCTTGATAACTTTTGATTGGATGTCAAACATTGTGAATTATATCTGCTGGGTACATCCTGACCAAAAGTGAAAGTCCTATAAATTATCATATAGTTTTAAATACAAAATACCACAATTAGTTTTACTTATGTTTAACAGAATCAAAAGATCCCAGAGTGAAAATGAAAGAACAACAGAATTTTAGTTCAATGTTATTTACCTAGAAGTCAACAAAATACAGCCAGCAGGTCAAATTCAACCCAAGGCCTGTTTTTGTACAGCATGGGGCTAATGGTAATCTTCACACTTTAAAAAAGTTACAAAAGAGAGAAATAAAAACCCAACAGAGATTGTATGCAACCCACAAAGCCTAAATATTTACTTTGTGCCTATAGAAAAGATTTGAAAAAAAAAATCCTAAAAGGTCTAAGTTTATTTAGAGTAAATAAATAAATTAATACAAAGTATAAATTAGTTGTTTGTATCATTTAAAAAATTTCATGCTTTAATTTTTGAGAAAATATAAACTCTTCTTCCTGATGTGAATTATGAAGGAGGAATATTCTTTTACTTTCTCTTGGCACTTCACCAATCTTCTAGCTTTGTCAGTAATATTATTTCTCTTTGTCAAAGTTTAAAACATTCAGGTTATATTCTCTAACAAATTACTGTAGTTGTTTAAATAGATTTATTTAAATTGATTCAATGCCCACCAACACTTATTTTATTCATTCTTGGTTTTCCATTTCTGAATCCTTTATTTCATCCATTTCTTGATTGGTAGGACTTCAGTTTTCATTAAGCTATTGTAGAAATTATATTTCTTATGATTTTGTGTGCTTAATAAAGTCAGTTGCCTGAATCTCAAAATTTGAATGAGTATAAAATATTAAAGTCATATTCTCTTTCTCTCAGAACATTTTAGTCATTGTTCCATTGTCTTCTGAAGTTGCTGTGAAGAAGTATGGAGTTAGTCTAATTCCCATGATTAGAAAAAAATTATATTATTTTTCCCACCTGGATTATGATGAATTAGGAAATTATCATTTATTATAGTTCAGAATGCTTTTTTCTGTTCCATTTGTTACATTAAATTTATCTCTGTTAAGTCATTTTGTTTATCCCTCATGTCTATTAACTTCTCTCTAATTTCTTTAATAATGCATTTGCTTTAATTCATTCATTAACTTATCTATCAACTTATTTATTTATTCAACACAGGTTCCACATATATAGATTAACAACAGTTAACAACAACAAAAAAATCTCTGCCCCCTTGGACTTTACCTTCTGGTACAGGGAGAAATACAATAAGCTGACAAATGAATAAAAATGCCTAGCAGGTGGTGATATGAGAGTGTTGTGGAGGGAATAAAGCAGTCATATGCTAGCAGTGCATATTGAGGGGGATTAGGAGTTCCTGTTTTTTTTTTTTTTTTTTTTTTCAGGAGAAGGCGTCTCCAATGAAGTAATTTTTGAATAGGTTCCTGAAGAAGGTGAGTTGTGAGCTATGCGGGTATCTGGGAACAGCATTCCAGGCAGAATATTGAAGACCCTGAGCCAGTCTGTCAAATAGAAAACATGGCAAGTGTATTCTATTTGACAAACAAAGAGGCCACTGTAGTTAGAGCAAAGTTTGTGATGGTGAAATGGAAGAAGATGAAGTTAGAGTGGGTAGCAAGTGGCTAAATTGTGAAAATAACTTGGGATTTTACTCTAAGATGGAAAGATATTGGAAGATATATTAGTTTCCTGTTGCTGTGTAACAAATTATCACAAATTAAGTGGCTTAAAACAGCACACACATTTATTATCTCACAATTTAAATGGGCCAGGATTCTTGGTATGGCTTGAATGTTTTATACTTCAGGGTCTCACAAGGCTTTATTCACTGTATTGGCCAGGCTGCTTCCTCAACTGGAGACTTGATTGGGGAAGAATCCACTTCCATGCTTATTCTGGTTGTTGCCAGAATCCATTTCCTCATGATTGTATAACTGAGGGGCCCAGCTTTTTCCTGGCTGTTAGCTGAAGTAAACTCAGATCCTAGAAGTCACATGCAGTTCCTGGAGGCTCTTGCAGTTCTTTGCCATATGGTTGGTTACTTCATCAAGCCTACAAGGAGGGTCACAAATACCTATTACAGACGCAAAGATGCAAGGTCTCAGAGAGTAAATCTCAACACAGTCATGACATGAAAATTCTTTTAATGTTACCGTTGTTCTTTAAAAGGATGACATAGAAATCTCATTGATAAATCAATTAGTTTTTGAATTTTGTAGAAACTTCTGTCATTTTAAAAATAGATTGTAGGGGTGCCTGGGTGGCTCAGTTTGTTAAGCATCTGCCTTCAGCTTAAGTCGTGATCTCAGCATCCTGGGATTGAGCCTTGCATGGGCTCTCTGGTCAGCAGGGAACCTGCTTCTCTTTCTCCTTCTGCCTCTCCCCTACCCTCTATTCTCTCACTGACTCTCTCTATCTCAAATAAATAAAATCTTTAAAAAAAGAAATAGATTGTAATGACTGAAAGAGACATATGAAACATGTTATATCAGGTTGTTAGGGAGCTAATATTGAGCTGGACAATTTCTTTTTATCTCTTCTTATGCAATATTTATCCATTATAAGTTACAAAACAATTTTGAATAACAACAGTGATGAGGATATCCCTCTTTAGACTCTGGTTTTACTTAGAACTGCTTTAGCTGTTAATTTTTTTTTTTTTTTTTTTGGTAGGTCAACTCTGTCATATAGTTTCCTTTGATTAATCTTTCCTCATTTATCCACATAATTTTTACCACTATAATGAAAATACTGTCAAACTGGTACATGTTATCTCCCTATAATTCTATATTGGTATTATAATCAGAAGAACAGTGCTTTCCTCAGGTTGTCATTTATAGACTTTATCTACATATCTTGTGGTTTTAGCTATTGATGAAGCAGTGTGTTATAGTGGAAAGACATTAGATGTAGAATTAGAAAATATCAGCACAGGCCTTCGATCCATCATTTATTAGCTGTGTAAAATTAGATAAGTCATTTATTTTCTCTGAGCCTTCGTTTTCTCATTTAAAAGTGGAGATAGTATTGTGTTATTTATCTCATAGCTTTTTTTCTAGGCAAAAAAATATAAAATAATGTTTCTGAAAATATTTAAACTGCAAAACATTGAATCCATAATTAGGGTGACTATTCATGCCCAGGACAAACTTGTTTATGTCTGTTACCCTGGCTTAGTTTTTAGAAGCACTCTCTCATTCTTAAAAGTCCTAATTTGAATAATAGGTTTTGTCACCCAAAATGTCATTGTTACTTTCTTTATACCTGTCTTCCTAGGTAGACTGAAAACTGACTGATGGTAACGATGATTTTCCAGTTTTGTGTCACCTATAACACCTAGCCCAATGCCTTTTACTTAGAGCTCTTAACCTTTGAATTAATGAATATTTTAAAATAGGTATTGAAATCTGTGATAGTTTTTTTGTGATGAGCATTATTAGCATTACCTTGGCTGATATCAGAACTTAAAATAGGTTGAGTGGGAGGAACTTATAGCTATATAATATGCTGCTTTTTACAACTTGTGAGCCAAGTATAATTTAGAGATGTATTTGCAATGAACTAGAAAATATGCTTTTAGAATCATTCATTTGGTTAAAAGACCGGTAAAACACATAGTGAGTCTGTGACCTGTGCTGACAAATAAAACTCCTGAAAAGAACATCATAAGATCAGAAATGAAGAGATGATGGTATTATCTCACTCTCTGTGGTCGGTGTGAATAGTTTTAGGGATCTATTTTCTTATTTTTTTATCAGCAGATTTAAGGTTCTTTTGAGCTTTTATGCATGACTTGCTAGGTTATTACTATCTTCTTCTCTGTAGTTCTTGAAAATTTTAGGCATTACTTCCTTACTCAGTCTGAGAAATATTCTGGGTCATATCTTGAAGCGTTTGTTTTTGGAGAAGCAGCAGCCAGATAGTTACTTAAGAGAAGATTTTGTGTTTAATCATTTTAAGAACATGGATACAATCATGAGATCTATCTTAGAAACCTTGAATGTAGGTTAGAATGAAAGAAAACAATTTGTCTTTTAAATGTTCACAAAAAAGGAGGAATAATCCAAAATCAAATACTTGGTTGCTGCACTGACTAAGTAACTTCTTGGATCTTTTTTTTTTTTTTTTTTTTTTTTAGCAAAAAGAATCCAAGAAAAATGTTTTTTTCAGGATCATTAAATGGAAGTGAAGTAGTCAGACCCATAAACTCTCCAATAATGTGGAAACAATTACTTGATGGTGGGAAAAAAATGAATGTCTCATTATTGCAGCATCTTAACTTGCTAAATTAAAAAAATTGAAAAATATTTTTTTAACCTCACCCTTATATATATACTTCACTCTTGGGAAAGAGAAATTGCTGTTTACTTCATCTTTTTGGATGTAATTTTTTTTTAAGGAATTGGAGATTTTAATTTACTGCAAATCTTGTTACTATTGCAGGTTTTTAAGTTGTGGAGGTGATGTATATTACAGACTTAGGCAGCTTGTCCAGCTAATTATACTCTTGCTGTATTTGAACAGAACTATGGAGAAAAACTGCTTAAATGCCTTTTTTTTTTTTTTTTGGTAACAGTCACTTTGTAGGTATGATAAGAAAAAAAAATGCCCATTACTTTTCAAATTGCTTTTAAATTTACAGTAGCATTAAAACAATATATACTATGACACTCAGAGAAACCTAATATTTGAATAGTGACTGTGATTTTTTTTTTGAAAGATGTGAGATGAAACATTAGTGTACATTTTCTCCTTGTTTTCACAAACATATAAGAAATACACTTGGGGCTCCTTGGTGGCTCAGTTGGTTAAGTGGCTGCCTTCGGCTCAGGTCATGATCCCAGGGTCCTGAGATAGAGCCCTGCATCGGGCTCCCTGCTCAGTGGAGAACCTGCTTCTCCCTCTCCCTCTGCCTGCCGCTCTGCCTACTTGTGCTCTCTCTTTTCTCTGTCAAATAAGTAAATAAAATCTTTAAAAAAAAGAAATATACTTTGGGGGGCACCTGGATGTCTTAGTTGTTAAACATCTGCCTTCAGCTCAGGTCATAATCCTAGGGTCCCGGAATTGAGCCCCATGTCAGGCTCCCTGTTGGGTGGGAAGCCTGCTTCTCTTTCTCCCACTGCCCCTGCTTGTGTTCCCTCTCTTACTGTCTCTCTCTGTCAAATAAATGATATCTTTAAAAAAAAGAAATACACTTTGGAAAAATATATACAAAAAGTAAATTCTTAAACCAAAGTAGAATGCCGGTTACCAGGGACAGGGCAGAGAGGGAAAGGGGATATTGTTTAATGTGTATAGAGTTTCAGTTCTGCAAGATGAGAAAGTTCTGGAGATCAATTTTGCAACAGTGTGAGTATATTTAACACTACTGAACTATACATTTAAAAAAGGTTAAGATGGTATATTTTATGTGATTATTTTTTTTAACCACAGTAGTTATTAGAAGCAAATCCTCACCTGGTCATGTAAGTCTGTTTTCTGTAAATAAACTTTCTGGATGAAAAATGTACCCAGAAATTTACAGTAATGAAGCCTAGCAATATTTATGGCCCACTCTCTTAGTGAATGATGTTTTCCTTGGAAGTCATAATAGCAGGGTGCCTAGGTGGCTCAGTTGGTTAACATCCAGCTCTTGGTTTCAGTTCAGGTCATGATCCCGGTGTGGTGGGATAGAGCCCCAAGTCCAGCTTGTGCTCAATGAGGAGTCTACTTGGGATTCTCTCCCTCTCTGCCTCTCCCCCTGCTCATGCTCAAGTGCCCCCCCCATCTTAAATAAATAAATAAATAAATAAATAAATAAATAAATCTTTTTTTTTTTAAACATTTAATTTATTTATTTCAGAGAGAGAGAAAGTGAGGGAGAGCATGAGAGGGGAGAAGGTCAGAGGGAGAAGCAGACTCCCCGTGGAGCTGGGAGCCCGATGCAGGACTCGATCCCAGGACTCTGGGATCATGACCTGAGCCGAAGGCAGTTGCTTAACCAACAAGCCACCCAGGCGCCCTAAATCTTTTTTAAAAAGTCATGATAGAGTAGGACAAAAGATCATTTGAAAAATGTATATTCAATTGTGATAAAATCTGAACTCTGAGTTAGCCAGATGAACATAGCATTATTAGGTCATTGTTGTTGCTGATTTGGCATTTCAGGGAAGCTAAGATGACAATTATATTCTATGTCCTTAATGGTACGCTCAGTTACCAAATGGAAAACATCTCATACAAAAAGAGATATATAATAGGGATAAAATCGTTAAGGAAGCATGCTCATAATACTCATTTACCACTTTGTCCAGTAATATTAATCTCTTACATGAAGTCTTTCATTTTAACTTTTAACATGCACAAGAGTCACCTCATTTGATTGAACTTCTCTCTGCCCCCTCCACTTATAGTGGGAGTGCTAATGAATAATGAAGTAGCTGAAAGTAATCGCTAACTGACTAGTAAATGATGGAACATCAGCTGTGTCATAACAGTTTGCTATAACTAAATGTGAGTAATGTGGATCACATCTCAGGAATATTAACATCGTATTGTGATGTAATGACATAAAAAATACATATATGGTGTTGACTAAGAAGAAGAAGAAGAAGCTATAAAGCAACCAAAAGTATTTAATTGGAGTCCTGGGATCACAATCTGAGAGACACAGTCAACTGAAATTAAAAGTGTGCTCTGAATTGCAAGTGGAGTGCAGGCTTATAAAGGCAAAAATCATAGGTTTATATAATTTGTTTTGAAAGAATTATGATTGGTGCTGGCAGAGTTTAAACTGGCTGCCTAATAACACAATTGGCTACTTAGCTACTGATACAGCATTATCTATTTTAGTCCAGAGTAGAAGGATGTGTTCTAGGAAGTGGTGGAGTTATAACTGACAAAAGTCAAAAGTTCATGGTGTTGGAGAAATGAAACTGGAGACAGATGGAAGCAAGAGATGTGCATAGGCCCAAGTGTCCTTTTGACTATTTCAACTGACTCTCTTGGAAATGGTTACTTAATTTTGAATCTTTCACTTTGGTCATGCAGATGATCAAAATATATTTCTCAGACATATTTGGTCTTCATTTACATTCCCTGAATATGCTTTAGAACCATAAAAGTGAAATGAGTGTCTCGTTATTAATGAAAATGACTTTTGGACCCCACCCAAGGTCAGGGGCTAATTGCCAGAGGACCAATCATGGGAGTAGAGGCATGGAACTTCAGTCTGACTGCCTGACCACCGAGGAGGGGAGACAGACTGGAGACTCAATCAGCCAATGACCAAAGACTTAGGCAATTATGACTGTATTATGAAACCTTCATAAAATTAAATAGCTTTTTAGCCCTTTTTTTCGTGAGAGCTTCCATGCTTGGGGAACCAGAATGCTTCTTCTATGTGCCACCAAGCCAGGCCCCAAACTCCATGAGGACAGAAGCTCCTTTGAAATCTTGCCCGAAGTATTTCTTCTTTTCGCTATTGATAGGTATTTTTTATAGTTCCTTTAATAAACTGGAAACATAAATAAGTGTTTCCCTGGGTTCTCTGAACCCTTATAACAAATAATTAAACCTAATGAGGAGATTGTTGGAACTTCCAATATGTAGTTGATCATTTGGAAGCACAAATAAACAGCCTGGGGCTTACAACTGGCATCTAAAGTGAGAGTTGTAGGTGCAGTCTTGTGGGACTGAATCCTTAACCTGTGTGATCTGGTGGTTACACCAGCATGGGTAGTGTCAGAATTGAGTTGAATTCTTGGACATCCTTCTAGTGTTCAAAAATTGCTTGCTATTGTGTGTGAGGGCACCCCCTGCTCCCACACTGAAATTGGTCTTAGGACACCTAAAGCCATGTCATGCCAATTTGGAGGGGTCATTAGAGAATACTTAGTCTAAATGCCTATCTGATGTTTAGTTTTTCTAACAGAAGATTAAGAAAAGTATCTTTACAAACAACAGTATATTCCAAATTAGTTGTCAAGTAGGTTCTTTTGCCCGTGACCTTACATGTATTTAATGAATGGGTAATAGTCCCCAAGTGGGTAGCAAGGGGGAACTTACTGCTTGAGGAAAGATCCCGTTTCATCCTTAGTAGCTCTAACCGTTAGCCATTTTCCTCACTAGATGACACAAAACCTGTGTTTGCTTAAATTTTTCTTTCTTAGGATGAGCATTCCCAGTGTTCTTACATGTTCTTCATAAGACATTCAAGTCTAAAAAAAAATGATCTTAATTGCTGTCCTCTAAGTATATTCCATTTTTAAAAATCTTTCTTTTTAAAGTGCCTGCAGTGTAATACTCAAGGTAACATTGAGTTGTTATAAGTTTAGGTAAGACTATATACTATGTTGGTTTTTAGACACTTTTTTTCTGTTTGAATTACTGTTAGGATCAGTAATGCTTGAAAAGAATGACAGCACAGAAAATGATCTATGTTAGTAACCAATGTTATAGTAAATTATATGTATAGTAAAATTTTAGGAAAAATATGATTGATAATCATTACTCAGAGATAACTATTCACCATTTTGGGTATTTCTACTTTTATAAATGGTGTGTGTGTGTATGCATGAAATATATGTAGTAGAGAAGGGATTATATTATAAATACTTTTTTACTTTATTTTTTCTGTTAAAATGATATATTATATATAAATATATATATCATTATATATTTGTATATTATATTTATATTACATATAAATATATATATTTTATTAACATATAATGTATTATTAGCCCCAGGGGTACAGGCCTGTGAATCATCAGGATTACACATTTCACAGCACTCACCATAGCGCATACCCTCCCCAATGTCCATAACCCAGCCACCCTATCCCAACCCCCCATCCCCCAGCAACCCTCAGTTTGTTTCGTGATATATTTATGTATATGTATATATACACACACACATATATACACACACATACATACATATATAGTTTTTAAAGAATTCTTTTAAAGATTTTATTTATTTATTTGACAGAGAGAGACACAAGGAGAGAGGGAACACAAGCAGGGGGAGTCGGAGAAGGAGAAGCAGGCCTCTCATTGAGCAGGGAGTCTGAGGCAGGGCTCGATTCCAGGACCCTGGGATCATGACCTGAGCAGAAGGTAGCTACTTAACCAACTGAGTCACCCAGTCACCCCTGTTAAAATTATATTTTGAACTTTCTTATTTTTAGAATGTATTCCATTTATTTATGAACCATTTCTTATATACCAGTTCTTCAGTTGTTGTCCTTTAAGTTGTTTATATTTTTGTGGCCATGAATAATCCCATAATGGACATGTTTATATGCAAATGTATATCTCTGCATCTGTGATTTTTTAAATATATTTCTTGAGGGGTTATTAGATCAAAAGATTTGAACATTTCTTAAGTCTCACAGTAATCTCTAAAAGATAGGGTAACCATGTAGTTGATCAGCCAAACCAGGGCACTTTTACCAGGACGAATGCACAACTGGACAGAACTGGAACAACAGGTTCAAACAGAGATTGGACTGAATGAAATGGGAAATAGGATCCTCCTCCTAAAAGAAAATGTGATTATTTCCTTTTAAAGTAAAATTCCTCCAATGCTACCCTTATTAGAATTTTAAAAATCCCTCAGCATGGCTGATTTTTAATGAATGTCATAAAAATGTGTTATAACAATTCATTATTAAACACAAGAATTTATACTTTCTTACTCATCAGAGGTCTGTTTATGAGTGAATTTGTAACTGCATAGTTAGAAATTATACACATGTGCCTATACACACACAATATAAGACCTACAGTGTAACTGCATGAAATGATAAATAGATCTTAATATAACACATTTCAAAGCATTATTATAAAGAGGAAGCCTGAACTAAGCAACCAACCAACAAGTATATAAATAATGAAAGTTGAAAGAACTTTGTTATTCTGTCTTATCTCTCAAATAGAATGAGAAAGAAATTATACTCAACTATGGACAATTTTGAAGAGATAACTTTCACACTGAAAGTGAATAAATTCTTTGGCTTTATTAATAAGAGCTCTTTAAGAGACAGTATAATATTTAAGTATGACACAACTATTTTTTTTTAAAGATTTTTATTTATTTATTTATTTGACAGAGAGCACAAGTAGGCAGAGAGGCAGGCAGAAAGGTAGAGGGAGAAGCAGGCTCCCTGCTGAGAAAGGAGCCCAATGCGGGACTCGATCCCAGGACCCCGGGATCATGACCTGAACCAAAGGCAGCCGCTTAACCAACTGAGCCACCCAGGCATCCTGACACAACTATTTTAATGCAGTCTCTTTCTTTAGTCTTTTGCCTTCATTCTACTTCCATTCTGTGATAAAGCATTGTCTTTGACAGGGACAGATATTTAAATACTAATTCTAAGGAAAAAATTAAATAAGGCATTTTTTTAAAGATTTTATTTATTTGATAGACAGAGAACACAAGTAGGTAGAGAATCAGACAGAGAGAGAGGAGGAAGCAGGCTCCCTGCTGAGCAGAGAGCCCATGCAGGGCTTGATCCCGGGACCCTGGGATCATGACCTGAGCCAAAGGCAGAGGCTTTAACCCACTGATAATGAACTAGCAAAAAGAGAAATTAAGCAAACAATCTCATTTGTAATCACACCAAAAATAATAAAATATCTAGGAATAAACTTAACCAAAAAAAATGAAAGAAATTTTAAATCATAAAATTAGATGTACAGTAGCAAGAGCACTGGACAAGTAATGCTAATTTTTCTTCTTTTCCAGTCTGGATGACTTTCATTTTATTTTCTTTGTCTTATTACATTGATTAGAACTTGTAGTACAATGCTATAGAACAGTGATAAGACCAAGCATCCTTGCCTTTTTCCTGCTCTTGGGGGAATGTTGTTGAGTCTCCTGCCATTATGTATGATGTTACCTGTAGATTTTTCCTAGGTGCTCTTTATCAGGTCAAGGAAATTTCTGTTCATTCTATACTTCTGTTCATAGCCTGCTGCAAATGATAATGATGATGGTGATGATGATGATGATTAAAGAATGGATGTTGGGTTTTGTAAAAGAAATTTTTTCTGAATCTTTTGAAATGATCACATGGTTTTTCTATTTTCACTTGTTAATATGAAGTACATTTATTGAAATTTAATAAATTATTCTTGTATTACTGGGATAAACTTCATTTTGTTATGATGTATTATCCTTTGTATATTTTATTAGCTATATTTTACTAATATTTTGTGGAGGATTTTTATGTACATTTTTATGTGTATTTTTTCTATGTATTTTATGTATATCTGCATTTTGCATATTTTATGAGATGAGTGTATATATCTGTAGGTTTTATTTTGTTTTTCTTGTATCTGTCTGATTTGTCTTAATCGCTCAATTGAAGGAGTTGGGAAACATTTTTTCCTTTTTCAATTTTCTGGAAGAGCTTGTATGGAACCGATAGGTCTCAAAAATTTGGTAGAATTCACCAATGAAGCCATCTGGGCATGGAGTTTTCTTTATGGAAAAGTTTTAACTACACATTCAATTTAAAAAAAATAGATATAGAGCTATTCAGGTTATCTGTGAGTTCGGTAGATCGTTCTTTCAAGGATATCATTTTATCTATGTTGTTGAATTTATGGGCATAAAATTGTTGCTAATATGCTTTATTATTATTTTACTTTTTGTAGAATTATGTTGATGTTACTTCTTTCACTACTGATACTTGTAATTTCTGTCTTCACTTTCTTTTTCCTATCAGTCTGGATAGAAGTTTATCAATCTTACTGATTTCTAAAAGAATTAGCTATTACAGTTATTGATTTTGTTTTTGTTGTTTTGTTTTCTCTTGTTGATTTCTATTGTTTTTTCATTTTGCTTACTTTAGGTCTCATTTGCTATTCTCTTGATAGTGTTATTTAAATCTCCTTTGACCTTACTCATTTTCTATTTGGTCTATCAATTATTGAAAGAAGGACATTGAAGTCTCCAACTATAATTGTAGATTTATTTCTCTGCAGTTCTGTCAGTTTTTTACTTTGTAAAGTTTGAAGTTCTGTCAGTAGGTTCATAAACCTTTAGGATTGTTAAATCCTGTTTATCTTTATGAAGCGATGTTCTTTATTCCTTGAAATATTCTTTGCTCTGAAATCTAGTTTGTCTAATATTAATATAGCCACTCCAGCTTCTTTTGGTAAGTGTAGAAAAGATAGCCTTTCTATCCTTTTACTTTTAATCTCTTTTAGCTATTGAATACCACACTTAAAAAAAATTTTTTTTTAAGAGCACTACACATTTTTGAGCTCAGTGTTTTACACATTAGGTTTCTGATCTCACTTTGCACTTTCAGGGTTCTGGCCAGTCCATCATGCCCCATTAAAATCCTGGGTCTGAATAGTTGGTAGTTTTATTTGTAAGGATATGGAGAAGGGCACATCTTGGATATAAAAGATAATGGGCTTTATCTGGTCAAGTTGAGTTTGTGATTCTGGATAGACCCCTCCCTGGGGCCTATGTCCAACAGGCAGTTAACTATATGGTTATAGAACTCAGGTGATATCAGTCCATAGGAGGTATTTGAATTTATAGGTATAAATAAATTCCACTAAAAGCTGTTCAGAATGAGAGAAAAGACCAAAAATGAAAACTTGGCAAGTATTTTTTGATAGAAATCTGTAGTTTAGGTAAGTTCTAATATAGTAGGGATACTTACGGTAATGAAAAGTTCTTATATGTATAAATTGTTAAGTGCAAATGACAGTGAAGCCTTTATTATGGAAAATTGGATATTTCACTCTTTAAGAGCTGTTGAGATTTCAATATTCCTTCTAAAGTGTGTGATCTAAATGTAATACCCTAAACAGTTTAAACTATCCATAAATATTATTGTAAATTTAGTCTCAGATGCTGCAAAGAATTCAGTTGTCCTGGTGAGCAAGTTATAAAAACTGCCCAAAGGCTCAAGCTTGTCAGCTGCTTTGTTCATAACTCTTAGTGCCAAGTAATACCACAGAGGATTTATATAACTTAAGCCTTCAGTAAATACATGATTCAATTGCCAAATATTATGAGCATTTTCCTTAATGACCCTTGATCTCTCTTTAAGTGCTACGGTTGCTGAGTAACCTTACCCTGATTGGGGTGGCTAAAATATTGGGATAATCCCATTATAGACAGAAATGTCACAGGCTGGATTCTGCATGTTAGAACTCTTGGCAGCAGATGTTCGAGTAAGAGAGCGTGTGTGGGCTGTTCAGACAATTGATCCTAAATAGGATTTTATTTTAACTTTAAAATGCACTTGTCTAGAAATTTTTAAGTAGTGCAATGACATTTGATATTCTATCTCTACTTAATTTTTTTTCTTGTTGACTGTGGTGGTTATTGGTATAATTTATTATGCCTGTAACAATCCAAAGATAGTCTAGAAAATCAGATGATTCACTGTAAATGACTTATCTAGTGAATAAACTTTTCAATTTCTAACTCTGGTTGTGTTATCACAGAGATTGTGAAGTGGGCAAGGTCACTCTGCCTCCTGGTGTTGCAGTTAATTCTGTCTTCAAATTATAAAAGGTTTCATGATTGTGAAATTATGTCTCTGCTGAAGGCATGATTACTAACAGTTTAATCTGCTCACCTCTTCACATTTTTTTGTGTGTGAAATAAAAGTTTAATAAAAGCAAGATGTGCAAAAAGAACCTCATCTCCTGTTGAGTTATCTTTCTAGGAATTTAGAGAGGTGATAAAATTTCCTAAATCATGGCTGTGAGTTACTTTCCTTGAGACATTGAGTAGTAGTCCCACTCTTTTTATACAGAGTTCTCTTGGCCCATGTAACTAAAATTAGGCCAGGTATGTAAATTAAAAGTAGTAAGTACTCTAAACTCTAAAACATATCCCCTTAGTACATATACATTTATTAAAAATTATCTCTTGCTATCTACCTTTTTGTTAAATGTATCTCTAGTCCCTCCTATGCTGTCATTCATTCTCTTCTTTCTTATTTTTGAAAAGAATGTTGACACATAGAGATTGCAATTCTTCAAAAGCCAGTTTAACTTGCCATCTTAATGACAGAGACTAATGATCAGCAATGATGATAGCACAGCTCAGCAGACCATGAAATATTCAGAGCTAAAGCATGCAGTTACAATACTAAATTTTTTACTGTAACCAACATAATCAGTGGAGAAAAGACCACAGGCCTTCAAACAAGATGCACTCTTGAAACTAGGGTCAAGTTCAGGTAATATCACCTTTTAAAACTGATGTTGGCACCATGCATGGATGGAATTTGCTATTTACAGCCATCTCTTCTAGAAGTGACTCAGCTAGTGTAATTTTGAAATGACAGAAGCTGAGTATGACACCAAGAGCAAACCATACTAAGATATAATTAACTACAATGAAAGAAAAATATATTAAAGGTATTTTGAAATGAATAAAAGATAATCTTGGATCTTTGAAAAATCAAGAGTTACAGAACAAGAATTTCAACAAAACCACAAAGATCTGTCTGTGCCAAGGGTTTTCAGGCAAGGTATCATCCAGTTTAATACTTTGTTAGTAATGTCTGGGCAACATCTGTTTCTGTGAAGATCTTCATGAGAGTTACTATAAGAAATGGATAAATTGCCATTTTGGTGATAGATTATTTTGGCTAATGAAAATCATCTCATTAGCTTTTACTTCTTCCTATTCCCTCTTTTAAAAATTATGAGTAATGCGTGTTGTTTTTAGGAAAATTAGAAAATAAAAATGAACAAAAAAAAGGATCATGGAATCACATCAAATTTATTTTCATTTTTTTTTTTTTTTTACAAAATATGGCCATTCCTTCCATATTATTTTGGACCTAATACTTGTTTTTGTTAACAATATCATCAGGTAAAAATGTTTTAATTAGCCCTGGGTAAAGTAACAAAAAATATCATTACTACTATTGGAGTCAATATTAATCCTTTCTTTTGTAGCATTTTTCTGTTAATGTGGAAAGAACAGCAGTAGTGATATTAAATGTAAAAATCAGAAAGTAGTATGTAGTGAGTTTTTTTTTTTTTTAAAGATTTTATTTATTTGACAGAGGGAGATTACAAGTAGGCAGAGAGGCAGGCGTCGAGAGAGGAGGAAGCAGGCTTCCCGCCGAGCAGAGAGCCTGATGCAGGGCTCAATCCCAGGACCTGAGTTCATGACCCGAGCCGAGCCGAAGGCAGAGGCTTAACCCATTGAGCCACCTAGGCACCCCTGTAGTGAGTTTTTTGACTTGCAAACCTGAGAACCAAGTCCAATACTTATGGGGACTCACTGAATTTCCTATTTTCATTAACTATCTTTGGTAATAAGATGCCTTCATAATAAATCTGCCAGTTATGGAGTAGTGGTAGAAAAATAATAAATGTTCTTTGATTTTTTAAAATATTTTATTTATTTATTTGATAGAGAGAGAGACAGAGAGAGTGTGCATGAGCACAAACAGGGGGAGCAGCAGAGGGAACCTGCTTCTCAAGGAGAAGGCTCCCTACTTCTCCCTGCTTCAGCAGGGAGCCTGCCATGGAGCTTGATTCCAGGACCCCTCTGATCCAAAGGCAGATGCTTAACTGACTGGGCCACCCAGGCATCCCACTGTGATTTTTTTTTTTTTAGCAAATCCTAGAAATTTTAAAAACTGAGTTAACACAGAGCTCTTTATCTTTTTTCTTCTTATTTTCAAAAGTACTTCCATATTTGATTCTTTTGTAGCTCTCACACTGTCTTACCTTTGTCAGTATCTGCTCTATCCTACTTCATAACAAAGCCATTTTTATTCTTTATTGCTTCTTACAAATACTTCATATAAGGAGAACACTTTTCCAGAAAGACTTTGTCTTTCTTTTCTTGGTTCCCCTGATCCCAGTATTTGCCATCACATAAGATTCATAAGCTTTAGTCACAAATTTGAATTTCATGGAGTAATATTCTTGGGGGTGCTTCATATGTTTAGAGTGGTTATGTAGTGCTTAGGCAGAGGGAAACATATCCCTATGTTTAGCAGCTGTCAACTGCCTTCATTTTTATCATTTTCCAGGTTGGTGGCCAATTGAAATTTTACTCCATGACCCTTTTCCTCTGTTCTTTTTTGCTTTTTGTAATACTCATTTGACATGAATGTTAAAGCAATGCCTCTGTTGAGTTTGAGCTAAGGTTACTGTAGTAAAAAATTAAATATAAAATTTTAGGTAAATAATTTAAACCGTAGCTGACAGGAGATATGTGGCTTAAGACTTGTTATTTTTGTTAAAACACCACTTGTAGGATGTAAAGCTTTTGTCCATCTATGATGTCTATGGTGCCTCTTTCTGCACAGCAGCATCCTCATTTAACGTCCCCTTTGAATAAATTTGGATTTTTTTTTTTTTTGAAGAAAATGCATCCTTTCCCTGGCAAATAGGGCACATTGCTTAACTCTGCCACTGATACGACCAAATGCTTTCTGCTCTTACCTTCCTTTTCTCATTGCAGAGAATCTTCTAGATTGAAGAAATGAGTTCCAGATTCTTCAGGCATTCCATCTTTCTGTGGGAGTTTCTCTTCATTCCTTTCATAGCCAGAGGCAGTAAGCCCAATGGTTAAGAGCTTGAGTTTTTGAGTCAGAGGGATGCTGTGTTGAATCCTGCCTCTGTCTCCTATAGATCTTTGGCTTTGAAGAAGTTACTGGACCTCTCTAAGCCCCAGTGTCTTTATCTAAGAAATTGATATGATTAGTACTAAGAGCAGAACATTGTTGTGCCTCTTCAGTAAAGTCATGATTTAAAGGTTGGCATAGTGAAGATGGTGCTCTGGGGGCTTCACACAACCAATTACCCTTATTTTACAAACTTCTGTGAGATTCTCTCTGGTGTTCTAGTTTAGGGAAGGAGCACGTTGGCTCTTGTGCTGCTCTAAGCCTCTTTTTCTCCTTTTGGAGCCTTTTAACATCCTACCTCTTCCATATATTTTCATATGCATTCTAAACTCAACATGCAAAAATAAAACACTCTGCAATGACTGCACATGTTTGTTTGTTCTTTCTGATGTTGTGTAAATCCTGCTGTATGGTACACCAGCTGCATAATGTGTTACCCATCTTACTGCTTTCTGATAACAACAGTGAAGGTGATGGACTCTGTGTGAAGAGGAAGCCATTATATTTTTAGGATAAAGGCCAGTATTAAATAAAAGTTACTTATATTTAAGCTTCACTCATTTAAGACTCAAAAGTCTTTATGATTTTACTTCAGATGGTGTTACCAGAACATGCACATGATATGTGTGTTTGTGTGTCTGTGTGTGTCTGTGAGTGTCTGTGAGTGTGTGCATGTGTATGTGAGCTGTGCTCCATGTTTATATGTATTTAAATCTAACATTTTTACTAAAGCTGCTACTGAAAATTGTGGCATAGACCAGAGATTATCATCTCTGGGATCTCCTAGTAAGAGTAATTAGGAAAGGTGATTTAAATAAAAAAGTATTTTGGGATTTGTCTATTAGAGGTTGTAAGATCTGTGGAGAACCTTATCATTGAATTACAACTGAATAGGCTTTTAATAAATTAATTTGAACTAGAAATTACTTTTTCTACTCCCACATGCAAAACTATACCTAAAACTTATTAAATAACAAGGCAATTAAATATAATTTTCCTACAAGCAGCGTTGATTGCTTTGTAGAGAGGGCCAATGAGCAGAACCTACAGGATCAAGATGCCTTTATAATACGGAAATACTGCAGCCTTTGTCCTCAGTGCACACATCTTAATGAAGCGAGAATGTCTTTTGCAATTAGCATTTAGTCCTACCCCACAGAAGATGAAATGAGATGCTTGGAAACTGTTTTTATCAAGAGTTCCACACAGTTTGTTGCGAAGCACAGTGCTTTAATTCCTGGTGATTTGAATATGAAGCCTGGAAGAAGGTAACTTTTTTCCCAGACTGGTTCCTGGTGTTATCTTCTAAGCCACTCTAGGTCCCTCCATCTACCTTGTCATTGAAGAGAAGCTTGCAAGGCTGATTTAGAAGGATCATTCCTGATCTAACTCTCTTCATTATTTTTTAGCTCACATATTCCTAAATTTCTCCATCTTTGAACAACTTCTGTTACGCTGTTTAAGGTTTTTTTAAAAAAATCACTCTATAGGTTTTTTTGATATTTTACTTAAAATTATAGCAGTGTAGCTTAATTTCTTTTTTTTGAGATATGATTGACATATGACATTATATTAGTTTCAGGTGCAACATACAATTCAATATTTGTATATATTGCAAAATGATCATAGTAAGTCCAGCTTAACCTCCATCACCATAGTGGAATTGTTGGATCACATAGTAGTGCAATTTTTTTTCTCGTAATGAGAACATTGAAGATCTACTTTCTTATCAACTTGGAAAAACACAATACAGTATTATTAACTATAGCTGCCATGTTGTATATTATAGCTCCATGCCTTGTTTATTTGGTAACTGGAAGTTGTAGCTTTTGAGTCCTCTCATCCATTTTACCCCACTCCTGCCTCTGACAACCACCATTCTGTTCTTTGTATCTATGAGTTCAGTTTTATTTGTCTGTCTGAGATTGCACATATAAGTGAGATAATATGGTATTTTTCTGTCTGACATATTTCACTTAGCATAATGCCCTCAAATCCATGTTGTTGCTAATGGCAAAATTTCCTTTTTTATTGCTGAATAATACTCTACCATATTCTCTCTCTCTCTCTTTATATATATACATATATACATATGTATATGTATATATATCACGTTTTAAAATTTTTTTAAGACTTTATTTTTTATTTGAGAAGAGAGGGAGAGCAGGCAAGACAGCACAAGCAGGGGGAGCAGCATAGGGAAAGGGAGAAGCAGATGCAGGGAGCCTGACGGGCTCCATTCCAGGACCCTGAGATCATGACCTGAGCCTAAGACAGACACTTAATTGACTGAGCCACCCATGTGCCCCCACATTTTCTTTATCCATTCAGGTATCAATGGACACCTAGGCTGCTTTCATGTCTTGGCTATATCTATATCTACATACATATAGATATAGATATATAGGTTATTAATGCTGCAGTGAACTTAGGGGTGTATATATCTTTTTGAGTTAGAGTTTTAATTTTTTTCAGGTTAATACTTAAAAGTGGAATCGTTAGATCACATGGTAGTACAATTTTTAATTTTTTGAGAAACCTCCATACTGTTTTACACAGTGGCTACACCAGTTTATATTCCCACCAACAGTGCACAAGTGTTCCTATTTCTCCACACCCTTTCCAATACTTGCTATTTCTTATTTTTTTTGATAATAGCATTAGTCATTCTAACAGATGTGAGGTGATACCTCATGATGGCTTCAATTTGCATTTCCCTGATGATTGGTGAGGTTGAGTACCTTTTTATGTACCTTTGGCCATCTGTATATCTTTGGAAAGATGTCTCTTCAGGTCCTCTGCCTGTTTTTAACCAGGATTTTTTTTTTTTTTTCTGTTGAGCTTTTTGAGTTCTTTATACATTTTGGACATAACCCCTCATTAGTATGTTTTAGCAAATATTTTATAATCAATCAGTAGGTAGTCTTTTCATTTTGTTGATGATTTCCTTCGCTGTGTAGAAACTTTTAAGTTTGATATAGCCTCAGTTGCTTTTGCTTCTGGGGTCAAATCTAAAAATCATAGTCAAGACCCATGTCAACGAGATATTGTTTATGTTTTCTTCTAGGAGTTTTATGGTTTCACATCTTACACTGATCCATTTTGTGTTAATTTTTGTGTTTAATGTAAGATAGTGGTTCAATCTCATTCTTCTATATGTAGCTGTCCAGTTTTCCCAATATCATTTGTTGAAGACACCGTCCTTTCTCCATTGCATATTCTTGCCTCCTTTGTTGTAAATTAGTTGGCACTATATGCATGGGTTTGGTTTTGGAATCTCTATTCTGTTTCATTGATCTGTGTGTCAGTTTTTATGCCAATACCATACTGTTTTGATCGCTATAGCTTTGTAGCATGTTTTGAAATCGGGAAGTATGATGCTTTAGGTTTGTTCTTCTTTTTCAAGAATGTTTTGGCTATTTGAGGCCTTTTGTGGTTTCAAAATTTTAGGGTTTATTCTGTTATTGTGAGAAATGCCATTGGAATTCTTATTTGGCTAGAATGATTTATTTTGTCATCTGTCCTCCTCCTTAAATTTGACAACATTTATCCTGCCTCAGTCTTTTTTTTTTTTTTTTTCCTCCTGAAGAACCAAGCCTAGATCTTTTATTCTTTAATCGTGAAGTTTATTTTGGGAAAACTACACCTTTTATTATCACTTTTTAGAAAACTGTGAGGTCTTTCTCTTGTGTCTTTCACTTTCTTAAGTGTTACCTCCTTAACCTGTATATATTGTCCCAATTGATAACTAAGCCTTGTTAATGGAGTTCGATTTCTGTTTCTTACTGCTACCAGACTGCTTCTTTTGGGAGTACTTATAACATCTCCTATAGTTCTTTTTTTTTTAAGATTTTATTTATTTATTTGACAGAGAGAGATCACAAGTAGGCAGAGAGGCAGGCAGAGAGAGAGGAGGAAGAGCGCTCCCTGCTGAGCAGAGAGCCTGAAAACGGGGCTCGATCCCAGTACCCTGAGATCATGACCTGAGCCGAAGGCGGCGGAGGCTTAAACCCACTGGGCCACCCAGGTGCCCTGCATCTCCCATAGTTCTAAGGTACTTAATTTTCACTTTATGTAGCAGGTAACTTTTTTCATAAATTTTGTAAGTTAAGAACTTTTTCCATTATTAATTAATGCTATGTGATTGGGAAATTGAGGTCCCAGAGAATAGGTTATATCATTCAAGAAGTTAGCAGCTAAACCTAGTTTTGGTACATATATTTCTGGAGAACTGGCTTTTTGTAATTACTAAAAAAAAACTACCATAACTAATTGCTGTAATCAATTGTTTTACAAATTTAGAGAATTTTCCTAGGAACTGTGAGGGATCTGTGTGGGATATTAATGATAATTCAGACAGAAATATTATCCTTAAGACTTTTTAGTGTAATAGAGGAAATAACATTTGCACACAAATAACCATAACACAAGATTTAAAAGGACAAGTGTCATAAATGAGTGGAAGTGTAAGGGCTGTGGGATTCTGAGGAGACAAAGAAGATTTCCAATGTGGAGGACAGGAGAAAACTTTGTGTAGAAGGAGGACTTTGATATGTCCCTCTAAGGAAGATCAGGACTGTTTGCTCTTTCGAAAATGGGGAAGTTGATATCAGGTGGCAAGAAAAGAATGAACAACACTGAGGAAAGAGGAAAGCACAGGGTCCTTGTGGTCGGAATAGGAAATGGGAAACTTGCTTGCCTTGTGTAAATGATAGCATTGGGACTTAGTGTTGGACTTATGGCTTTGGGTTATTTATTACCATATTATTTTATAAACACTGACACCTTGATCAAAAGAGGAGCATGAATATGGTAATCTTATTTTAAAAGATTTTATTTATTTATTTTTGAGAGAAAGAGAGTGACTGTGCATGTGTGAACAGGAGGTAGGGTGGAGAGGGTGGGAGAGAGAGAGAATCTTTTTTTTATTAACATATAATGTATTATGTGTTTCAGGGGTACAGGTCTGTGAATCATCAGTTTTATACAATTCACAGCACTCACCATAGCATATACCCTCCCCAGTGTCCATCACCCATTCACCCCATCCTTCCCCCCTCTTTCAGCAACCTTCAGTTTGTTTCCTGAGATTAAGAGTCTCTTATGGTTTGTCTCCCTCCTGATCTCATCTTGTTTCATTTTTCCCTCCCTTCCCCCACGAACCCCACCCTGCCTCTCAGATGCCTCATATCAGAGAGATAATATGATAATTGTCTTTCTCTGATTGACTTATTTTGCTTAGTATAATACCCTCTAGTTCCATCCATGTCATTGCAAATGTCCAGATTTAGTTTTTTTGATGGCTGCATAGTATTCCAGTGTGTGTGTGTGTGTGTGTGTGTGTGTGTGTTATATACCACATCTTCTTTATCCATTCACCTGTTGATGGGCATCTAGGCTCTTTCCATAGTTTGGCTATTGTGGACATTGCTGCTATAAACATTTGGGTGCATGTGCCCCTTTGGATCACTACATTTGTATCTTTAGGGTAAATACCAAGTAGTGTGATTGCTGGGTTTTAGGGTAGCTCTATTTTCAACTTTTTGAGGAACCTCCATACTGTTTTCCAAAGTGGCTGCATCACCTTGCATTCCCACCAGCAGTGTAGGAGGCTGTCCCTTTCTCTGCATCCTTGCCAACACTGGTCATTTCCTGACTGGTGTGAGGTGTTATCTCATTGTTGTTTCGATTTGTATTTAGAGGGAGGGAATCTTAAGCAGATTCTGTGCTGAGCTGGAGCCCCATGTGGGGCTCGATCCCATGACTCCTGAGATCATGACCTGAGCTGAAACTAAGAGTCAGATGCCCAACAGACTGAGCCACCCAGATGTCCCTGGTAGTCTCCTTTTACCCCAGTTTTGGTTTTTATGGTTTCACTTACCACTTATGGTGGTCAACTATGGTCTGGAAGCAGATGTTCCTCCTTCCGGCTTATTGTCAGAAGGTCAATAATACCTAATGATATAGCACAGTGCCTGCATCTTTCATCTCACTTCATCTCATCATGTAGACATTTTATCATCTCACATCATCACAAGAAAATGACGAGAACAGTATAATAAGATATTTTGAAGAGATCACATTGACCTAAATTTAACTACAGTATATTGTTATAATTATTCTCTTTTATTACTATTGTTGTTTAATCTCTTATTGTGCCTAATTTATAGTTAAAATTTATTATAAATATATTTATATAGGAAAGCCACAGTATTCTAGGCTTTGGTACTATCTACTGTTTCAGGCATCCACTGGGGGACTTAGAAGTGTCCTCCGTGGATGAGGGTGGGGGGACTACTCTAGATCCATGATTGAGAGAGGTTTTTGAATTTTTTTTTTTTTAATGTTGAGCAATAAGGCCATGTGTGAAGGAAGAGCTGAATTAGTGTATTAGAACTGACGAGTATACTCTAAACACTCTTACTCATTTTCACCTCCTGGCCTATATATTATAGGCATAGGAATTGACATAGGCATAGTTCCAGGGAATTGACAGAATAGTAATGGTTCTATATTTTGTGATTTTAGGGATACTAGGAAATCTTATTTTACAAAGATTTAACAAAGTCCTCCATCTGCTAATATCTGATATTTTCTTATATACATTCCTTAAAGGTAAGTGATCAATGCTTGATTTTTTTCCCCTGTTAAAATATAAAAGCCTTTAGGCATAGTTCTACAGCATCATGCAGGGAAAAATATCTCTAAGGGGGAAGAACATTTCTGGAAGAATATCTAGGCAAACACTGATTTTTTTTTTTTTTTGACTGACTTCACAATTTTGCCTAACCTACTATTTTGATATATCTCAGGAATGTCAAGTATACATACATACATACATACATGTAAATAAAATATATAAACACAACACATTGAGTTCATTGGTGGTTTCTATATTATTTTTACTTAGTAAAAATGAAACAAAATGATCAATGTTTCATACCTAAAAGGTGTTCCCTAACACATGAAATCAGAAGCCAGACTCTTAGTGGGTAGTTGGATTTGGGATTTTTCTGTGGAGGAAGATCAGCTGTGCTTTCTTAATAAATACCTTGATTTCTGTTAATGAGCTACTCAGATGTATAAAAGAACAATTAAGTTCACTCTCAGCTTTCTGCTGTATTATTATAATCTTGTATAAATAGTTCTTATAAAGTCATTTTCTAAATTGATTTTATTGTATGTAATGCTAGTTTTTCACTTAGAAAGGAAAATACTTGAAGAGCTAGCATATGGTTACCTTATGCCGCTCTTCACTTGTTTCTTCCTTTAGCGTGTTTCATGCTCTTCTCTGTGGTCTTTTTCTTTTTCCTTTTTCCTTATTTTCTGTGATTTCTTCTTCCATATAGGATTCAGTGCCTTCATGCTGCTCTTGGATATTTGAGCTTTCCTCACTTTCCTGCCTTAGCTGGGCCTCCTTGGTTCCTCCAGCACCTTAACACATCTAGACTTTCCTTGCCATCCTCTTCACCTTTTCCTTTTGTTCATAATATCGCTTATTTGTCCATCTGTCCTCCCTCTGACCCTCCCTCTCTTCTCTGTTTCCTCCTCCTCTTCTTGTCCTTCTCTCCCTCCATACCTCTCTCTTTGTCTTTCTCTTTGTTGGTACATAGAGGTTTGTATATCTTGTCAATATTCACAAAGGATTTGTTTTTTGTTTTGTTTTGTTGACAGATTCTACTTTTTGATTTTCCGTGGTTGTTTTTGGTTACATTCATTTTTACCAATGTCTCTATTAGTTTCTTTCTTCTACTTTCTTTGAATTTAATAATTTTTGCTTTATATGTGTTAAAGTTGAATAATGATTTTAAATACTTATTTCACTTAATAAACTCATTTAAGAAAATAAATTTACTTCTGGATACTATGTCTGCATTCCACAGGTTTTATTTGTTGTGTTTCCATTTACTCCCTGTTCTAAATGTCTTATAATTTCCATTTTGATCTACTCTTTAACCAATTAGTTATTCAGGAGTACACTTTAAAAAACTATCTTTACTATTGATTTGTAACAATTGTATTATTCAGATTTTTAACGTTTATTGGGACGTTTCATGTGATTTAGCATAAGGAAAAAATTTTTAAATGCTTTATATGTACTTGAAAAAATGTCTGTTTTTTTATTTGTGGAGGATTCTAAAAATATATATTACATCAAGCATCTAATATTAAATATATGTCCTTAGTTTTTGTATGTACTAGATCTATGTTTCTAATAGTGGTATGTTAAAATCTCCCTGTCCAATTGTTTTAACATTTTTTCCTTTTAATTCCATTGATTGAAAGTTTGGAGCTATTTTGTTAGATTTATATAAATTCATGATCATCCTGACTTCTTGAAGTACTGTTTCCTTAACCATGACTAGTGTACCTCTTCATTACTATTAATAATTTTGACCTAATATCTGTTTTTGCCTGGTGGTACTAGTATGACAACAGCTTTTTTTAAAAATTATTTGTAGGTAAATTTTTTTTCATAAATTTCCAATCTTTATGTGTTCTTTGGTTTTGTTGTTTTAATATTTTATTTATTCATTTGTCAGAGAGAGAAAGAGAGCACGAGAGCAAGCACAGGCAGACAGAGAGGCAGGCAGAGGCAGAGGGAGAAGCAGGCTCCCTGCAGAGCAAGGAGCCCGATGTGGGACTCGGTCCCAGGACGGTGGGATCATGACCTGAGCCGAAGGCAGCCACTTAACCAACTGAGCCACTCAGGCGTCCTGTGTTCTTTGGTTTTAAGTCAATCTTTTATAACCAACACTTGAGTTGAATTTTATTTGTATTACCTTATTCCAGTAATCTTTGTCTGTTAAGAGATGGTTATAATCTGTATTCATGACACTTACTAAGAATTTATATTTATTTTACCATCTTATTTTAGGTTTCCATTTAACTTACATTTTTTCCTTTGCTTTTTTCTTCTTCTTCTCTTGCCTTCTTTTGGCTTGATGGAGTTTTCAGTAATTATTATAAGATTCCTGTGGTAGTTTCAGAGCTATGCATTTGTATTGCCATTCTATTAGAAATTATCCTTGACATGTTAGTGGAAATATTTGTCTGTAATTTTTTCTTTAAATATTATTCAGTGTATTTATTCTTTTCCTTTTTTTTTAAGATTTTATTTATTTATTTGACAGACAAATCACAAGTAGGCAGAAAGGCAGGCAGAGAGAGAGGAGGAAGCAGGCTCCCTGCTGAGCAGGGAGCCCAATGAGGGTCTGGATCCCAGGACCCTGGAATCATGACCTGAGCCAAAGGCAGAGGCTTTAACCCACTGAGCCACCCAGGTGCCCCTATTTTTTCTCTTCTTAAGCAGGACAAAGGCCCTGAAATTTCAAGCCTTTGAAAACTGTTCCCTTCTGATCTTCCCTACTCCCTTCTTGGTTATTATATTTAAAATTTTAGTTCCACATTAAAAAAATCCATATTAACTACTCATAAGTTTTTGTAGTTAATAGTTATTTAAATGTATAAACATTATCAAATGCATTTTATTCATTGCTTTTGGGCTCACTTTCTGCTTCCTGAAGTATGTCCATTAACCACTGATTGTTGGGGTGTGTGTGTGTGTGTGTGTGTGTGTGTGTTTGTGTGTGTGTGAAAATTTCTTAGACTTAGTATTTTTGAAAGTCCTTATTTTGTTCTCACTTTTATATGATAGTTTAGATTGATTCTGAATTTTATGTTTCTTGTTATTTTTGCTCCGATGTTCTAAGATATTGTCTTCTGTCAATTATCATTGCCGATGAGAAGTATTGCCAAAGTTGTCATCCTTTTCTATATAGCCTATCTTTTCTCTATGTGAGAATTTATGTTTTTTTTATTCATTTATTCGTTATCCTTCAACTATTTATTGATTGACAGTGAGTACTCTAGGCACTGGGTATTCATCAGTATACAAACAAATAAAAAATCCCTGCACTCATAGATCTTACAGTCTAATCGGTCAATATATTAGCTAAGGTAAAGCCAGCCACTGTAATAAATTAAACCCCTGATTATCACTGGATTAATCCTTTGAGATTTTGTTATTTTTCACACTGTCTCTTATGGATGTTCCTACTTAGGGAGCTCCCAAGGAATAGGCTTCTTCTACTTTGTGACTCTGTCATCTTTAACAATTAGTTCTGATGCTGTCCTGGGGTCACCAGTGTTCTAGCAGCCAAGGAGGGAAAAGAGCATGGAGGATCATACAGGAGGTTTTTAAGGACTAGGCCTGGAGGTGGCACTTACCACTTTGGTCCATATTCTCATGGTTAGGATGCAGTCACTTGTTCACATTTAACTTCAAGGGTGCCTGGTAAAAGTAGTTCAGCTGTGGGCCTAGGAGGAAGAGAAAACACATTTGGGAATCAGCTAGCAGTTTCTGCCATACTATAAGGAAAACACATGGTTTGCTAAATAGTATTAGTGCTAAGGAGGAAAGTAAATCAAGGAGGGGGCTAGGGAGTGTTGTGGGAGGTGAGATCCCAATTATATGTAGATGGCTGGTGAAATCCTTACTTAGAGGGTACATTTGAGTATACACCTAAAAGAAGTGAGGGGTTGGTACTATGTGGAGATCTGAAGGAAGATTTCAGGCATAGCAAATAGCAAATGCAAATGTTTTGAGGTTGGGGGCAAGCCTGGCCTGGCTAGAGCACCAGGAAAGCAGTGTAGCCCCAGGAGAGTGAACAGAGGGCTGGGATAAAAATTAGGTCAGTGACATAAGTAATACTGTATGGCTGTGTGAGCCATCAGTGGGTTTGAGTGGATGACATGATCTGACTTAGGTTTTAGTGGGATAGCTCTGGTTGCTAGGTTGAGAATAGATTGAAGGATAGGGGTAGGGAGCAGAATGAGACCAGTTAGAGGTTACTTTAATAATCTAGGTGAGAAATGGTGATGGTTTGGACTAGAGTGTTAACAGTGAAGGTGGCATGAAGCTATCAGATTCTGAATATATTTTGGAGGTATCACTGGCTTAAGATTAGCTAATGAATAGGATGTGGGATGTAAAAAAACATGGAGTCATGAATGGTTGTTCAGCTTTGATAACTGGAAGAGTGGAATGTCATTTACTGAGGTTGGGAAAATGATCAGAAGACAATTAGGAACTCACTTTCAACATGTAAAATTTGAGATGCTTTCATGACACTCAGGTGGACATATGAAATAGCCAAGGAGAGAGGACCAGGCTGAAAATATGTATTTGCGAATCACAAACATAAAGATTGTACTTAAAGCCATGAGGCTGGATGAAATAACAAGGTAAATATATGTCGTGGAAAAGAAGAGATTCCAGTTCTAAGCCTTGAGACATTTTGCTATTTTGAGGTTAGTAAGATGAAGAGGAGCTAGCAAAAGACATTAAGGAGAAGGTCTAGGACAGTGGGGGTTCCTAGGACCCAAATGCAGACAATATCTCAAGAATGAGTCAATGATAGGATGCCTCAGTGGCTCAGTTGGTTAAGTGTCTGCCTTTGGCTCAGGTCATGATCCCAGGGTTCTGGGATCAAGCCCTGCATCGGGTTTCCTGCTCAGCGGGAAGTCTGCTTCTTCCTCTGCCTTCTGATCCCCCTGCTTATACGCTCTCCTGCTGTCAAATAAATAAATAAAATCTAAAAAAAAACCCAAAAAACACAAAAACAAGTCAGTGATGAAATGTATAAAATGCAGTTAATAGGTGAACCAAGATAAGGACTAGGAATCGGCAATTGGATTTAACAGCATGAAGGTCATCAGTGACCTTGATAGAAGGAATGGCAGGTTGTGTTTTTCAGGAGACAGACTCTGAGGTGGAGATAAGCAAGAGGTTTCTTAGGAAGTACTTTTGGAATTGCCATCTCTGGAAGGGGAGAGAGGGAAGCAAGAATTTGGGGAAATTGGTCTGTGATGCCTTCTAGTGCAGGTTGCAACAACCCCCATGGGGAGCTCTAATGTTGCAATGGGGTGAGGTGTCTGGACCTGCACAAACCTCTCGTTGACTAGTCATTGAAAGTGGGCTGTCCTTCCAGGCCTGGTTTCGGACAAGGTGATACCTTAGCCAGTGCAATCTGAAGAAGGGTCCTAATTGAGAGCTCACTCCTGGTGCATTTCCAACAGCTGGGGAGTAAGTTCTTTGTGAGGCTCTGGCTGGCACATTGCAGAGTCCATTAGAAGCAGTTTAGATGAAGTAGGGAGGGCAAAAGCCTGATGAGAGTGGGTTCAAAAAAGAATAGGAAGATAGAAATCAGAGACAATGAGCACAGATGAGTCTTTCCTCTTCATTCCTGATGCTTGCTAGGATGTGTCTAGATGTGGATTTATTTTTATTCTTCTTGCTTGGCATCCAGAGTGTAGTTTCAATCTCAAGATTCAGTCATTTTTCAATACTGGCACTTCAAACATTGCTTTTTCTCCATTTCTTTTTTCTTTTTTTTCCTGGAACTTCTTTTATACACATGTTGGGATCTTTCAATCTGTGTTTTATATGTTTTGTTACTTCATCTTTTTATTTATATCACTTTTTGTTATCTTCTGGGAAATTCCTCAATATTATCTTTTAAGTCACTGAGTCCCTTATACTGTATCTAGTCTAGATTTTATTCTGTATGCTGACCTTATAAAAAATTTTCAAAGAATATATTTTATTCCAAGGGATCTGATTTTTTTGCCTTTATTTCTGACAGCTTTGTTTCATATTTTCATATATTTTTAAAAAAGAACATTATTTCCTTCTCTGTCTTTTGGTAGAGTCTTTTTTTTTAAAGATTTTATTTATTTATTTGAGGGAGAGAAATCACACACATGGGCAGGGGGAAGGGCAGAGGGAGAAGCAGACTCCCCGCTGAGCAGGGAGCCAGAATGGTCTCAGTCGTAGGACCCTGAGATCATGACCTGAGCCAAAGACAGATGCTTAATCAACTGAGCCACCCAGGTGCCCCTTTTGGTGGAGTCTTAACCTACTTATTTTAAATTATTTTTCATATTCTTTTATCATTTTCCTTTCCTATGGAGTGACTTACTATTTAAGTTGTTGATTTTATTGACTATCTTTCCTAGTGTTAGTTTTGGACATGTGTTCTATAATTTTGAAGTTATTTTATAATAATTTTCAAGATTATGTGGAGGAGAAGTTTTCTTATATTTTTATATTTTATTTACTTCTATACCCACCATATTCTGGTTCACAATTTTGGCGCTGACACAGTGTTTCCCATTCCAGAACCATGTCTTATATTGGTTCCTTAGAATTCCTGCCTTTGTGATACTGATGATATTTCAAATCCTGTCTCTGAGACAGTGGCTGGTTTGGCTAGGTCCTGGTGGTTCTACATGTGTATCTTCTGCCTCCTCAGTTATAGAGCTTTTTTTTTTTTTAAAGATTATATTTATTTATTTGACACACACACACACACACACACACACACACAGATCACAAGTAGGCAGAGAGGCAGGCAGAGAGAGAGAGGAGGAAGCAGGCTTCCTGCTGAGCAGACGGCCCGATGTGGGGCTCGATCCCAGGACCCTGAGATCATGACCTGAGCCAAAGGCAGAGGCCCAACCCACTGAGCCACCCAGGTGCCCTAGTTATAGAGCTTTTGATAAGCCCATGCTCCGAGCAATGGTTTGGAAGTTTTGTTTTCTACCTCCTCTTATCTGGTGGCTTTTTTTTTTTTTTTTAGCAGGGCGTGGCCCTGATCCTGAACCTGACATGAGAATTGTGCTGAGATCTGGGTATCCCACTGCCGCTGTACTCCAGGTCGCCTCTGCCTGCATCCAGGAGTTAGGACAGCACTCTCAGCTTCCATCCCATTACCACTGTGCATTTATTTTCTATTTCTGGTTCCTGAAGATCCCAATTTATTTATACCTATCTCATTCCTTAGGGAAAAGCCTTCAACCAGATATTGGTGAGAAAAGATAAGTGCCTTGGTATTTATTGTTCTATGTGTTACTCCTCTTAGAGAATTTTTTTTCCCTAGTGAGATATAAATGCTAGATATGGTACTGTATGTATCAGCGATGTGGTAATTATAGATATTTTTTGGTCTCTTTTGATGATTCTTCATGTTTCTTTTTGTTGTTGTTGTTTTACAAATGCATACTTTATTACATTTCTGGAGTCATATTTTCCTTAAGAGAAAGTTTTTTTAATCGGCAAGACCAAACATTAGAGAACTGGCAATGTTTTAAACAAGAGTCACAAAACTATAATCATTTTCTTAGTGCATTTAGTCCCATGTTACTAATTCTTGTTCAGTTTATTTATTTTTATTTTTAAAAAATACTTTATTTATTTATTTGATAGAGAGAGAGAGCACAAGCACAGGGAGTGGCAGGCAGAGGGAGAGGGACAAGCAGGCCTCCCACTGAGCAGGGAGCTTGATGCAGGGCTCCATCCTAAGACCCTGGGACCAACAATCCCAGCTGAAAGCAGACACCTAACTAACCGAGGCACCCAGGTGCCCCCAGTTTATTTTTTTTAAAGATTTTATTATTCCTTTGAGATAGAGAACAGTGATGGGGGAGGGGCGAAGGGGGAGGAAGAAACAGGCTTCCTGCTGAGCAAGGACCCATGAAGGACTCCATCCCAGGACCCTGGGATCATGACCCGAGCCAAAGGCAGATGCTCAACCAACTAAGCTATCCAGGTGCCCTGGACATATGACATTTTAATAATTACAATGTTAAATGATGGATTCATGTTTCTAAAGTTATCCCATATAATAGATAAAGTATTATACCTCTATCCCTTATCTTCACTTTCTCTTTTAAAAAAATCATTTATAGAATCTGCATATATTTGTACACTCAAGAGTAGAATTAATTGGGATGCCTGGGTGGCTCAGTTGGTTAAGCGGCTGCCTTCGGCTCAGGTCATGATCCCAGCGTCCTGGGATCGAGTCCCACATCGGGCTCCTTGCTCGGCAGGGAGCCTGCTTCTTCCTCTGCCTCTGCCTGCCTCTCTGCCTGCCTCTCTGTCTGCCTGTGCTCATGCTCTCTCTCTCTCTAACAAATAAATAAATAAACTCTTTAAAAAAAAAAAGAGTAGAATTAATTACTAAGCTTTCCCATGCATGCCATGGCCCTGAAATTCCTCCATTTCTGGTCTGATAATATGGCCTTGATACACTCTCCTTCCTTCTTAATGGACTCTTTATTTCTGTGCTAGTCCCACTCTCCACAAATTAACTCTTTGTCCTGTTTCTCAGAAAACTCATTCTGTCTCTTGGCTTTACATATTACCTGTGTCTTAAAGACTTCCAGATCTACATCTCTAACATGGAGAGGCAGAAGTAAGTGACAGATAGGGAAATGAGGGCTTACATGGGCCAGGTTTAGGAGCTATGCTGAATGTTTTCATATATTTATTCATTCATTTGATCTCCTAGCAGTACTATGAAGCATAAGAATGATTATTACCCATTATTTTACAGATAAAAGTGCTCAAGCTATTAGAATTAAGTAGCTAACCTCATTTATCTGGGACAGAGGTGGCAGTCAGGACTCAGGACCTTCATTTCTAAAATAAGAAAGTACTTGGCAAACTGGGATGAGGTCCAGGGTCAATGACTAGGAAGTGACAAAGCCCTGGGCTTTTATCCAGGCCTGCTTGAGCCCAAGATCTTAGCTCTTCACCACGTTACATTGTCTCCATTAGAACAAGGTAGGAAAGAAAAGGGACTGATTCAAAGAGGAGGTAGAAAGTAAAGGCATGAAAGAATTCATCAAAGTATACTGTTTCCTGGAAGGAGTTTTGTTAGGGAAAATTGTGCTTTAGGAGGAGTCAGGAGTCCCGAATTCTGGTTCCAGTTCATTGACAAACCCAGTGTTAAGCTGTACATCCCCAAACTGCTGTGTTCTTACCAATAAGATGATGGGCTAACAAGAAGGCAACTCCTAAGATTGTTTTCCATTTTAAAATAAACTCCAAAACCGTTTCATAGCCCATAAGTATTTTTACAAGGTAATCGAGAAAGAAGAAATCTGAAAGTAGATGCCAGGATTTACTCAAATTTCAGGATTTTGCCCAAATTTCTAGGGTAACATCTCTTATATCAACTAGTATTTCTGAGCACAGACAATTTCCATTTAAAGAGTTTAACAGCTTTGGCCTTTAATTTATTTTATTTAATTTGTGGTAATTAACTTTATGGTGTTTTCATTGTTGTCTTTAACTGTTTATATAATGTCCCAAACATCTCAGCAGGAGCTGCTTTTTAAATCCGGTTTTCGCTCTTTATTGTTATTTATAAAATGTTAATGTCTTCTATTTCAGGCATGTGTGATTAATAGCTGAGAGAATATACTTTTATAACAGCACAGTTTTAATCTGTGAAAATCATAAGAAAACAGAGTCACAACATGCCACAATTATTATTGAAGGCATAACTGCATTTATTGACATGTGAATCTTCCTAAGATATTTTTTTTTAAGATTTTATTTATTTATTTGACAGACAAAGATCACAAGCAGGCAGAGAGAGAGAGGGGGAAGCAGGCTCCCCGCCGAGCAGAGAGCCCGATGTGGGGCTCGATCCCAGGACCCTGGGACCATGACCTGAGCCGAAGGCAGAGGCTTTAACCCACTGAGCCACCCAGGCGCCCCTTCCTAAGATATTTTGAAAGCATTTCTGATATAATAGAGTACTTAAGAAATAAGGCACTCTGACCTTTTTTGTTGTTCCTGGACGCATATATTGTATCTGATATGTTTCCAACTCAAATTTCACCAAAATAAAATTTATAAGATGTAACTTCCAGTATTTTTAACATTTCATTCAAGAAAAGCCATACTTTCCATATTACCTCCTCCTCCACCCCTTTCTGTCATTGTCTTGAGGTTGAATTGAAAGACTGGATGGGAATCTGAGGCAAGAAAAATGTGGAATAGTACAGGCTTTTCTGAAACTAATTTGCATGTGTGCATGTGTGTTTGTGTGTATGGTTACTGCACAATCTGGGCCAAAGCAATTAGCTCCTTTTCTCATTTGGATAATTGTGGTCTTTTAAACAAGGTAACTAGGTGCATAAAATTAAACAATTCCATACATCACCCAGTGCTCATCACGACAAGGGCACTCCTTAATCCCCATCCTAGCTGGGAAACGTGGAAAAGTTGGTCAGACTTCTCTGAATCTCAGTTTCTCCAGGCAGTGAAATGAAATCCTAACTACTTCCCACAGCTGCTGGAAGCAGTAAACATGATAATGTATGAAGGCACTCCCCGACCCCTTGCCTAAGAAACTCCTATTCCACACTTTAGCCATCAGTTCACAAATGCTACTTTTTTGAGAAAGCCTTTCCTAATGGCCAGCCAGCAGGACTTTGGCCAGCCTCCCCTACCATATTTGGTCCCAGCACCATGAAATTTCCCTGTGTAAATACACATCATCATATGTGTTTCTTTGTTGATCATTTATTAAGGTTAGTATGACCCACCAGACACCACCAACTCCATTAAAAAAAGTAAAGTCCATTAGCCACATTGCAAAAAATCATGACACATTACATGGAAAATTTAGTAATAGTGAAATTTCTGAGTAGATATTAATAACTTTGAAAACTAAGCAGATTATAATGATTGAGGACTTCTTGCAGGAATTCAAATCAACTGCTTTTTATGAGGTTCTTATTGCTTGGCTAGCCATGTGGTTGGTCTTATGGAAGACACAGAAGAAAGAAAGAAAAAAAAAAAACACTAGTTCCTCTGTTAGTCTGGCTTAGACTAACAGAGCTATTGTTGGCTTTTAGCAAAGCTCTATGCTTTATTTTTCTTTTGAGGAAGAGAAGAGGACAAATAAAACTATCATAATGATGAGAGTAGTGTTTTCAGGGTTTTAGTAGGTTGTTTTGAAAAACTAATAATCAAAACTTAAAATTTGGGGCACCTGGGTGGCTCAGTCAGTTATGGCTGTCTTCAGCTCAGGTCGTGATTTCTTGAACCTGGAATTGAGCCCTGCCTTGGGCTCCTTGGTCAGTGGGAGTGCTTCTCCCTCTCCCTCTATCCCCACACCCCATTCACATGCTCTCTCTTTTCTGAAATAAATAAATAAAATCTTAAAAAACCCTTAAAATGTATTATTAAACAAATTTAAATTGATGTATAACATGTAATCAGAAACATGCACAATTTCTAAGCTCACAGCTCAAGGAGCATTCACAAAGTAAACCCTCCCATGTAACTACCATTTGATAAATAAACATTACCAGTACCCTAGAGGCTTCCTTTGTGCCCCATCAGACACTATACCCTTTCACCAAAGGTCACCATTATTCTGTTTTCTATTACCATTAATGTTTTGCCTGTTTTTCAACTTTATATTCATGGGAGCATACAGTATGTCCTCTTTTATGCTTTCTCTCAAGATTATGTGTGTGAGAATCAGTTATGTTTGTGTGTCCAGCAGTTCATTCTCACTGCTGAGACACATTCAACTGCATGAATCTGTTGTGATTTATCTATTCTACTGTCTGTGGACAGTTGAGTTGCTTCCAGCTTTCACCTGTTGGCCAGGTAAAAGAATAATGCTGCAGTGATCATTCTCTTTTGTGGCTTTCAGTACACAGTGTAAAGTGTTTCTGGTGGGCATGGGAAGGCCGAGCCATACCTAGATATAGATTTAGGTTTGAAGACACTGCCAAATAGTTTTCCAAAGATTATCAATTTACACTCCCCACAGGTAGTAAATGAATATTTCAGTAGCTCCATATCCTTGGCAACACTTAGGATTTTGTTAAAGCCATTCATTTGGGGGTGTGGTATTTGTGGTTTTACTTTGTATTTCCTTAATGACTGATGAGTTTTGAGCATCTTTTCTCATGCTGATTTCCTATTTGAAAATCCCCTTTGCTAAGTGTCTATTGCAATCATTTGCCTACTTTTATAATAGATTGTCTGTTTTTTTCTTTGATTTGTGAAAGTTATTTATTTTGTATGTGTTATTTTTGTGCTTATAATTTTGGAAAGTACGGGGATTAAATGTTGATATTCAGTTCCCTCTAGTAGCTGATCTCTTTACTGAGATATGCTCTATCTGACATCACTGGCTTCCCTTTCCCCTCAAGTTACTCCGGTTAAGCACTATGGAATGATAGTCTTGTCTTGCCAGTGCCAGCCCATCTTCTGTGGGTAAGATTTGATTCTCAGTGGCCTTCAGTGTACATGTTCATGTGTTGCCAGATCCTGTTTTATATACCTGTATATCAAAACCTAAGGTAAAATCTCAGAAAGACTCTATAGCTTATTGAATATGGCTCAGAAGGACCAGTTGTACACATTGAGGTCAAATGGGAAAGAATGTGTATGTTTTAGCTAAAGAGTATTTTAAAGTATCATGTGCAAAGTCTTCCCAGTTTAGCATCTCCTTTCTCTTGACTTCAGAATTGAGATAGAATTAATAGCTTTCTTTTGTGATTTAAAAATTTAACTATTTTATGTAAAACAAGAATATTTGGGATCTCTTCATTATTGTCAGTATCCATGCAAGCACACAAGGAAATAGAGCATAGCATCTGTTTTATGAAGTCAAAACTTACATCCAGAAGGCCCCTGTGAAGTGATCGACTGGGTGTTTCTGATCTGGTAGTGTTGGGGTTGGAGTTGGTGCAGTGACAGCCATACTGGGAGAAGCTCAGATACCCTCTTCATTCAGAACAGCAAGGCTTTCATCTGTTGTCCTCATTGACTTCTGAGGAAGAGTTCCTTTAAACATAGGTTGAAGCTCTTCTTTTAAAAATTGTGTGTCTATTTTAAGTCCTTAACTTATAGACAGGAGTTCAGAAAGGAGGTGGAATTCAGTGAGGTTAAGTGGTTTGGCCCAGATCACACACTTGGGCAATGGCAGAATCAGGACTGAAATCCAGCTTTGCTCTCTCCACAGTGCTCTGAGACTCTGATGTTTGTGTCAGCTGGAGCAATATCCTAATGATTCAATTATGTCTTTTTCCTTCCCACTTCCTGGCTCTGAGAAGTGTATTCACCCAAGTTAATTAGAGAACCAGAGGGAGGTTTCCGTGCTGGGAAAGGAGTGTGCTTGCCATTGTTAACACACGTTCCCCAGGATCCCAACTTGGCTGATATTAATGATCATGCATTCATAAAGTATATTCTTTCCAACTCATTTTATGGCCATCTGACTAATTTGGTTCATAATTTTATACTGTTGTAAGTTTTTTATTCTCCTGTTGTCTGGTATACTTTTTTATCCATTATGGATGCTTAGTATTTGCTGTGTTACATTGGACCTAGTGAAGACTTGTTCTGTTTTGTTTTCTGTCCCTGTACTTCTTTCTCTTTTCTCCTTCCTGTTGTTTGGTGCCAGGATATCTTGTCAGGTGTCTGGTCAGAGGAACAAGGAGTCTTGACAGAGAGAAGTCAGGAAGCAAATCTGGGAAATGACCTGAAGGTCCTTGTTGACTTGAAAGAGAAAAAGTGGAGGAGGGTTCACACTTATGAGAAGACAAGTGACAGGACAAAATGTGAAAGGGCAACCGTCATGGCCAAGGGTTGAGAGGTACACTGGGAAGGTTGCAACCAGGGACATGATGGAAAGAGGTCAGGCCTAGGCCAATTTCTTGTATATTCTGCTCCCAAGTTCCAGAGAACAGAGAAAAGTGGAGAGGGACAGGATGGAGATGGGAACCCTTAACCACGCAGTTTTTGAAATTTAGAGCCAGTTAGAATTATATACATTATAAAAGCAATGTAATAATAGATTTTAGGAAGTAATGGGGCCTTTAAGGTCTTCTTGCCCAATAATTTTATTTTGCAAATGAAGAAAGTAAAGGCTAAGAAAAGTCAAAGCAAGTCCCTTGGCTCAGTTCCTGGTGGAGCTGTGGGATATTAGTCCTATATTTTTCACCCGTATTTTCTCAGTTGCAAGAGACAGAAAAGCCCAAGGCAAAGAGCTAGGTTTTATTCTAGATACATTCAGAAGTCATGGAAAGGAAATGATACGCTCTGATACACATTTAAGAAGACAATTCCTGCTATGTGGAGAAGGAATTGGAATAGGATAAGAGTGGAAATTAAGACAGCAGTTAGGAGGCTGTTTCAGCATTCCAAGAACAAAATGATTGTGGCTGGGAGAGGGAAGTTGAGGAGAAGGAGATATATTTTGAAGTTAAAATTTAGAAGACTAATGGATTGGATGTGATAAGTGTAGAAGGAGTCAACGTTTTATGACTTGGGCAACTGGATGGATATAGGTGCAATTTCTAACATGGAGAAGTGAGAAGGAAGTAACATGTGATTGAAGGTCAGGCTGCTCTTATGAACCCTCTATCAACTGTTGAAACTGCCTGTTTAGATCCTTGGATCATGACATGTTTCCTCAAGTCCTGCTGAATGCCATAGGGCAGTTTTTTGTCACCAGGATCCTTAATTATACAGGGTACCATGACAAAGTTTTTTTTTTGTTTTTTTTTTTTAATTTTTGACAGACAGAGATCACAAGCAGTCAGAGAGGCAGGCAGAGAGAGAGGAAGGGGAGCAGGCTCCCCACTGAGCAGAGAGCCTGACGTGGGGCTCAATCCCAGGACCCTGGGATCATGACCTGAGCCGAAGGCAGAGGCTTTAACCCACTGAGCCACCCAGGCGCCCCCCATGACAAAGTCTTATCAGTCATCTGCTTTGGAAGGACAAGATAAGGAGATAAAGAAGGGAAATACCATTTCCACTTTTGTTTGCTTTTTATCCACATGGAAGTAGAATTAGAAACCCTTAGCCTTCCTATAACCCAATAGGAGAGCCTTGAGTTACACTTACTGGAGGAGAAAGAGAGGAAGGATATTTTCACAGGTATGTCTGGAAAGACCTGAGAAGGTAGGCCATCCCTGTCCAGCATGCTGTTGCCATAATTACTCATTCCACAAACAGGTTTTGAAATCCTTCTTAATGCCAGGTCCTCTTAAAGACACTGGGACTATAGCAGGGAAGAAAACAAAGTCCTTTCTTATGGAAGTCACGTTCCAGAACATGACTTATGTCAGTGCCTGCTTCAAAATATTTCATGGTTTGTTTTCCATTTCAGCAGCCTAGAGTCCAACCCTATGCTTAAATCAGAGCCACTGCTTGCTGTCGCACAAACCATGTACGTTCTGTTCTCCCTTGCATTTGCTTCTCTTTTCCTCTTAAATCAGCCAATCTGGCCAACTAAGGACTGATATTCAGTACCACACAGGTGTGCTGGCCAGCATCCATTTCTAACTGGTTGATACCTATACTGAACCAGTTAATCAAAATGGCACTGTTATCCCTATACCTAACCTTCCATTTCACTTGGTCTCCCTTAACACTTTTCTTTGGTCACTTTCTCAGCCTCCAAGGATCCCATCTTCGTTTGAACTCATGGCACTCATGGGTTTACAACACTTACTTGCAAAACTCATGAACTTCCCCCCCCCTAATTTAAATGATCTCTACACCCATTGTGAGGCTCAAACCCATGATGCTCTACTTTGGTAGAGTCGGATGCTATACCAAATGAGCCAGCCCTAGCTCACAGACTTTTTTTTATGACATCTGGTATATAGTTGTTTGCATTTTATTTACAATTTTGACTTACATGTTTGTCTTTTCTTCCAAAATAGATGACATACCCATTGTACAACCCAGATACTAGATTTGTATTTATTAATTGACCAACATATCAGGAGGGACTCAGCATTTCCTAACTGTCTGCTGGGGATGTAAAGCAGCGAGGGACTCCATCTGCTGATATGCTATGTCAGTGTGCTGCCTATCTTTAATTCCACCCTCCAGGGCCTCTTCCACCCCCAGTTTCTGTCTCAGCATCCCCTATCACCTCGAGTTTGCAGGGGCATCACCATGCCAGTACCCCTTAGGATGCTTGGCTAGGTTTGTGCATTAAAAGGGCTGTGGGACGTTTTGCTTGCCAGCCAATTTAATGCAGGCTGACACTCCTGGCAACCTGAATTAAGGTGGAGGAGCCAAATGCCCCAGGGAAGAGTCCATTTCTATGGCGATTAAAACAAAAAATGACAGAGCACAAAACACCTTTATTTTCTTCTTATATTTAAATGTAAAGAAGACAGTAATTAAGCCAGACCAGAAGAGGAGTTCTGATTGTTAATTGCTAAGGGAAGTGCAGTATTTTAATTTGTCCCAGTTCATTTGTAGAACCAGGCAGTTGAGGCAAGTTAAATGAATTAACCGTTTTTGGATGTTCCAGATTTGTTATTTTAAAACTGTAATTCTAATATGTTCCCCCCTCTGGGTAGATGCTGAGGAAAAGTGTCAGAGCCTTTAACTAAGAGCATGTGGTTGTAAGGTCATGACTTCCATAGACCCATGATGGTTTATGGATTTAATTTTTAAAGATTTTATTTATTTTTTGAGAGAGAGAGAACACAGCGAGGGTGGGGGCAGAGGGAGAAGCAGGCTCCCTGCTGTGCGGGGAGCCAGATGTGGGGCTTGATCCCAGGACTCTGGGATCATGACCTGAACCAAAAGCAGATGCGGCTTTAACCTTTTTTTTTTTTTTTTAAAGATTTTATTTATTTATTAGAGCAAGAGAGAGCGAGCGAGCACAGGCAGACAAAGTGGCAGGCAGAGGCAGAGGGAGAAGCAGGCTTCCTGCCAAGCAAGGAGCCCTATGCGGGACTCGATCCGATCCCAGGACACTGGGATCATGACCTGAGTTGAAGGCAGCTGCTTAACCAACTGAGCCACCCAGGCGTCCCACAGCTTTAACCTTTTACCTAGAGTTTTAGAACTCTAAAGTACTCTGTAAAGGGTACTTTACAAGTACTCTGGGACTCTGTAAAGCATTTAATATTGCTATTTCTAATTATAAAGCAGTGTGAGCATACAGTAGTACTCAGTTACTGGTGTAACTGATTCCTTGGCTGTAGGTGCAACATTTGATGTATTTTGGATAATCCTTTGGAAGTAATGATAATTTCAAATGTAGGAGGAAGGGCTCAGCTCAATAAACACATGAATCAGCTCTTTATTGAGTGCTGCCAAAATGGGATGCACTGAACTGGAAACCATGAAGGTCAAGGCAAAAGGCAGGGGTTTGCTCTTTCCAGCTAACCATCTGGGAAACTTAAAAAATGCAGATGCCTAGGTCCCACCCTAAACTGATATCTTTTTAATCACCTCCCACACAGGCAATTCTAACAGACATCCAGGGTTGAGGAGTTGAGGAGCCCCTAGTATGAAGTATAGTTTGGTTTTCAAGGTACTTGGAGTTTAGTTGGGAATATAGGACTTCTACTTATATCTATCACTCTGGTTTTGTTTGTTTGTTTGTTTTTGTTTTGTTTTGTTTTGTTTTTGGTTCCTTACACAGGAGCATATAAGTTTCAAGTGAGAGATATGGACAACATGACTACTGTGTTTACAAGAACAGACCCCCTAGAGGCTGGGGTGATCATGAAGGAGGTAGGATTTGAACCTATGCTGTAAGGATGGGTAGGACATGTCTTTAAAAAAAAAAGTGTGAGAACAGGGCATTCTGGGTAGAAAGCTAACCTCAACCTAAGCTCAAGTGCATAAGCCCAAGGCAAGGATGTGTAAGGTATATGCCAGGTATTAATTGAATATTGTATGGATATAGTGAGAAATCAGAGGGGCCTGCATAGGCCCTGGGTCCAAAGGCAGAGGTTGGAGTTCTGTATGTGCCACAACATAGCAGCTTACGTTGACAAGCTCCAGTTTCCACATCTGTCAAAAGTCGGACAATAGTTTCTGTCAGGTTGTTCTGAACCAGTAAGGTAATATGTATAAAAGCAACTTGGTAAACCACAGAGCCCCACCCAATGCTAGCCGTTGTTATCACTGTCTTTTGGAGGGGAAGGCATGGAAGATTTTAGAGCAGAGGAGTGATGTATAACAAGTGTTAATAATTCATCCATTTTTTTTTTATGAGTGGGTGAAAGAAATAGCTAAAAATAAGTATTTATTATCAATGCATTATTTACTGTAATTGTGTTTAGGGACTTGGAGCCCAGCTTTCAAAAAGGAAGATCACCCTAATTGCCCATCATGGTTGCTACAGAGGCTGTGCCTGATGAAGCAGAATGTGAGTACCACACTTCTGAAACAACTCAGTGCATAGTGCATGAGGCTCTAACAGCTTTGAGGAAACTTTTAGTTATTAATCCTTGGCGCACTAAAGTTATTGGTGTACCTTGTAAGAGTTCATCTCGTTTCCTTCATTTAAATATAACCAACTTTTGAGAGATCTATAGCAACTTTTAATTTAGTGTGCTGTCCAATATGGTGTCTACTAGCCACATATGGTGATTCAGTGCTTGAAGTGGGACCAGAAACCAAGGAACTGAATATTTAATTCTAACTCATTTTAATTTCAATACAAAAAGGTGGTAATTCAGTCATTGGAAAACATTTAACCATGTTTGGGACATGTGAATATATTTTTGCAAGTTGGTACTTTATAAAATCTAAATATAAATCAAGTATTTTTGATTAAAGGCCAGCATCTGAATTGATCTGAGAGGTATGTAAGTGCAAAATACATACGAGATTTTGAAGATAGAACAAAAAAGAATGTAAAGTGTCTCATTAATTTTTAATATTGATTAATGTTGAAATGAAAATATTTGGATATAGTTTAAATATCTATAACAATTACTGCATGTTATTAGAATTAATTTCATCTCTTTTCACTTTTAAAAATGTGACTACTAGAAAATTTTAAATTATATATGTGCCTCGCATTATATTTCTTTTAGAGCTGATCTAGACTTGGCAACACTTCAGGTAATCTTAAATTTAGGCTGAAATAGCCTGATTGAGAAACATATAGTGCTGAATAGAAGGTTGGGATTACCAAGATTTTCTGGTTAAGCAATTTCCTCTTGGCTCTTGGTATAGGCTCGTGGGCTTCTGTTCTAGGCTACAAATAGAGCACCATGTGTATTACTATAATTCTCTATTTGGATAATACAGCACATTTTTAGATGGAAAGGCCAGAAAGGAAAAATGTTCTCTAGTTCCATTTTGCCTTTGGGTCATTCCCATAATTACTTAAATTATATTTGAAGTCTTGATCCTGAGAGCCGGGAATTCGCCTGTATCTCCTTAACAACCAAATCCCACTCTGAGAGACACTAACATAGAGATTTTTTTTTTTTTTTTTTAGAGGGGAGGTGCACTGTAAAAATCTCCCTGAGGTAGGTAGGCAACCTATTAATCACTTATTACTACAAAGACAATAAGCCACTTCGCTAAAGAAGGAATAAAGAAAGTGGGGGAGTGAGGAAAAGTGTGTAAGAGACAACTTAACAGAATGCTGTTCCATTGGAAGTGAAGAGTTGGGTCTTAATGCAGAATGTGTTGTAGAAATGATTGTCGAATATAGGTTTTAGGAGATAATAGTCATATGCCACTTGAAATTTGGATTTCACTTGGTTTTTTAACTCTTTTTGAAAATAAATTAGACAGATTATATTTTCCTCCCTTATATGTAATGAAGTTGAATATAAACTATTTTCTTTGAGGTTCTTCCTCAAAGGGTTTCCTTTCCATTTCCTAGTTCCCACAATTCTTTGCCCTGGAATGAATTAAACCATCGTTTTTCCAGCTTCCCTCTCTTGCTCCTTGCCCCTAAGCATCTCCACTCTCCTAACCTAACCCTGCCCTTCCTCTGAACCTACTTTGAGAAGGAGATCTTTCAGCACACACAGTAATAGTCAAACCTTTGTTGATTTGTTTTTTACTCATTTGCTTTGTGTTTGTTACTTTTAGCCAAGGAATATTTCCTACAAAATGAAAACTTAGGAAGACCTCATATGTGCAAAATAGATAAGATCTGAGCTGCTCTGACTGGAAGAAGTAAGAGCCCTGAAGGCACACGCAATTGACAAAGCACAGTTTTAAAATCACTGCCTTAGTCTGGATTTGATTCACTGTTTTATTTCTCTTGGGATACTTCTGTTTTAAACCTTATCTTTGTAATACAATGCAAAGTCTTATATCTTAAAAGGGGAATTCATATATTCGTGAGCTGGCAGTAGGGGCTGTTGGTGACTTATGTTGGCCTCTGTCACAGTGTATGGATCATATTGAATGTCATGGCATTTATTGACTTTTTTTTTCTGGCATTAGACTCTAAGTACTTGGAAGGTGGGCATACCTAATATCCTATGTATTTCAGCACATTTAGCATTAGATTAGCACCAAATTAAGCACATTTAGAATCTGGGACTTAGTAGTTGCTTAATGAACATATACTAAATTAAATCTCATTGAATCTGAGGTATGGCTTTCCTAACACCTGTGAAATCAAACATACGGGCACTTGCTTTGACTATATAGACAAGGAAGTCCTTAGCCATGTAGCCATACATCTTTGTTCAGGATATCTCCTTAGTAAATTTTTGTGAAGTCTCTGGAGAATGCAACCA
>RCUC01168749.1:0-37737 GCA_003697995.1 Taxidea taxus jeffersonii
CTACTTCTCCGCCATCTTGACTCCTCCCCCTAGCTAACATTTGTTAAGCCAGGCACTGTGCTGAGGGCCAGAGATGTATTCTTATTTAATTTTCACAATACCCTTATGAGGCAGGTACTATTACTACCCTCATTTAACAAATAAAGACACTGAGGCTTGGAGAGGTTAAATAATGGACCAAGTTGCTGAGCTAGGTTACTAAGCTCTGGGACCAAGGTCAAACCCATGTTCTCTGACTCCAGGATCTGCATTCATAAATGTCCACTGGCTGTTCTTCTCTTAGTTTTTGCTTTTGTGGGAGGCTTGCAAGTCATCTTGTAGGGAGCTAGTCATACGGTTATTACAAAATATTGACTTTACTAGTCTTTGCAATTCTTCTTACTACTGGTGCCTAACAAGTGATATGGGCACTCGTAAACATAATAATTTTTATGTACAGGTCATGGGGATATGATTGGTCATTTAATTTTTGAAAATTACAGCATGACTCTTGAGATTCGTGTGAACATGGCATCACTGTATTCTAGCATTCATACTGGAGCAAATTTTGTTATATCAAAAGAATTTACCTTCTGAAGGTAATGCCCAGAGTTAAAGGAAGATCTGGTATTACAAGATCACCAACAAGCAGGAAATGTAGCAAATCTTGTGGAAACTCACCCGGCATTCTCATTAGAGGTGAGGGAAATGATATTCTATAATTGCATAGATAGAGCAATGATATCCTACTTCCATTTGCAAAATGTCTCACCCCACAGAGCAATCAAGCAATTAGCACTTACTGCACCCCAGACATTGTTCATGGTTCTATATGTGAACAACTCCCAGATATACCCTTTTACCCTCAATTTCCCTATCATTGCATTTCTAGTTGTATCTCTAATGCTTCTGTCAGGCTAAATGGCTCTTGGCTCCTGCTGAGCATGACTGATTTCCCCTTCAGCCTTTTTTAGCACCCAGTTTCCTAGTCTTTGTTGGGAGAACTCCTGTGATCAGTACTTATGCTTGGGGTCACAGGAGAGGAAGGCAAGGCAACTGGAAAGGATGCTGGTAAGATAGGTGGAGGGATGGACATAGGGCATTGGTCAAAGCCCCTGGCCTCCCACAAATTCCTGCTACCAGGAGCCCTGGAACATAAAGTCAGGCTCAGGACATTGTAGTCCCGGCCAAGACAGGGCTTGGAGATGTGGCAAGCAAGTCACTCACATTTCAGGGCTTCAGTCTCTCTGAGTCTCACCTCCAAGAGTGGACTACCTGATGGCCAGTGTTCCTTCCTTACATTATTGCAGATGACAAAGTGCCTCATGAAATGGGTACATTTCCCAGCCTTCTTGGCGGGAGGTATAGTTACATGCATCTAGTCTGGAGATCTAAGTAGAGTTTCATGTGGGACTCCTGAGAGGTTTCTAAAAAGTGGAAAGTAACTCTGTGGGAGGAGCTCCCTGTTTTGTCTTTCTTCCTCTCTTCCCCATGCAGGTGGTGAAATTTCAATAGCTGCTTTGCCTTTTTGATTAAGTCAAAGCCAACTGATCTGGGACTTTAATTGCATCTGCAAGACCTCTTCACTTTTATCAAAGAATGTAACCTAATTGCAGTAGTGAGACCCATCACATTCAGTGTGATGGCAGTGTGACTGGAGACATAGGCGACATGTTAAAAAGTAACAGGCTAACTGGATGATGACTGACAGAAAAGGAAGACTTGAGAGTGATTTTTAGCATCTGGTTTACCCTGAGGGAAAGTAGGGCCTTTTGCAGAGATAGGTAATACAGGAGCATGTTTGGAGGAAAGATGGAGAGATTTTAATTTATGGAGTGTGAGGTGCTTTTTGCAAACAGGTAGTAGAATGTACAGTCCTGAAACTCTGAGGGGAGATGTGGGATGGAGACTTGGGAATCATTCATATATAGATAATAATAGAAGTCATGTGGGTGGATGAAATTAGCAAGGAACAGTATGTGGTGTGGGAAGAGATGAGGATCAAGGACAGGATCATGGGACGAACCCATACTAGAATTGTGAGCTAGAGGAGAGTGAGGCATGCAGAGAGACAGGAGGAAATCAGCAGGGAGTGGAGTTAGAGATGTGAAGGTGATAAATGGATGGTTTCATGCAGAAAGAAAGGCTGACATATGTTATATGGATGAGAAAGGACAAATAAATTAAGGACTGAAAGGTATCTACTAGATTTTACTACAAAAAGATGAGAGCAACTTACAATAGCCAAGACATGGGAGAGACCTAAGCATCCATCAGTGGATGAATGGATAAAGAAAATGCAGTGTATACACACAATGGGATATGATTCACCCATAAAAAAGAAGGAAATCTTGCCATTTGTGGCAACATGGATGGACTTTGAGGGCATTATGTTAAGTGAAAAGTCAGACAGAAAAAGACAAATACTGTATGATCTCATTTACGTGTAGAATCTAAAAGCCAAGAGAAAGCAAAACAACAAAACCAAGCTCATAGATACAGAGAACAGATTGGTGGCTGCCAGAATTAGGGTAGTGGGGGAAGGAATGGGTGAAGAAGGTGAAAAGGTACAAACTTCCAGTCATAAAATAAATAAGTCATGGAGACATAAAGAACTGCATGGTGACTACAGTTAGTAATACTCTATTGCATATTTAAAAATCACTAAGAGAATAGATCTTAAAAGTTCTCATCACAAGAAAAAAAAACTGTAATACTTATGGGAACAAATGTTAAGTAGACTTATTGTGGTGATCATTTCACAATACATACACATATTGAATCATTATATTGTATACCTGAAACCAATGTAATGTTAATTGTCAATTATATCTCAAAAATAAGAGATGACAGCAATTTCAGTTGCTGTTCTGGGAGGAAGTCAGGTGGCAGAGTATTGAGAAATTAATGGGAGGTGTGAAGTAGAGGTAGTATCCAAACACAAAAGCAAAATGAAAAATGAGCTTTTCTAAATCCTTGATTGTGACAGGAAGAGAAAGTCCTTAGAATAGTAAAGGGGTTGTGGGATCCTAGGAGATTTTATTTCTTTCCTTTTTCCTGTAAACTGAGAACATTTGAGGGAGTTTTCATGTTAGGGAAAGTAGCCACTAGAAAGGGACAGATTAAAATAAAGAAAAAAGAAAGGTGACAATGGAGTGAGGTTTTTTGGGGAGGCCAGAGGAGTGGGTTTCAGAGGTTGGGTGAGAGGTTCAGCCTTGATCAGGGATTCCAGTACAGTGCAGAAGAACCAGGATATCCTCCTTCCTCTCTCTATGCTTCAGATGGTCTTCCAGAAGAAGCCATGTCTTCTCTGTTAGAAGCCACAGATCCCACTGAGTGACTCTGGCTGCTGGCTTTGGTGACACCACCTCCACTCCTTCCCATCCCACTTCTGGATGCTGCTAATTGCTGGGCTCACTATTCCTCATGTATTTTCATTTCTCACAAAGCCTTTGCAACTAGTTCCTGTATAAAATTCCTAATAGAAAACTACCTGGTATGGGCTGGTTTCCTAGTTGGATCCTAACTGAGACATGTATTTATCTTAGAAATTCGGCAAAGGAGAAGTTTGTAGACAATACAACAAAGAATGTAAAATCATCACTAATCCCACTATCCAAAGATAACTGTAGTTAATATTTTGGTGTATATCTTTTCAGGTCATTTTCATATGTATCTATGCATTTTTTTTCTCTTTGCAACTTTGGAGTTACACCTTTACTCTTTGCTCTGTAATCTCATTTTCTCATTTAATCTATTGAAAACATTTGTCTAGATCATTAGTATTCTTGTATAAGATGATCCTTAAACAATTATTAGTATGACTTCAAATGGATGTCCTAGAACTTATTTAATCAGTCTACCATTGTTCTTTATTTAGATTGTTTCCAGTATTTCACCACTATAATAATTTTCTATGCCAAGTTTTGGAGTTTATTTCCAATTATTTTCTTTAGGATTAAACATGTATCTACTGTGAGAGGAGGGTTTTTGTTTGGCTCATCCCCTGATGAATTCTCAGTGCCCAGAGCAGTACCTGCCTCACTGTGGGCATTCTGGGTGAGGCTGAACCAGGAGGACTGTGTCCATGGGCATGTACAGTCTAAAGACCTTGTACATACATACTGACATGCCTCCTTTTTTGAGGGCTAGGGATGATTCATCGCAAGAAGGCAGTCAGCTCAGAACTGGCCAGCTGCCTGGTGAGCTGTGCAGGATGGAGCCTGCAGGCTACCACACATGCTGGGGGTCATTCCGCTGGTGGAATTTGCCTTGGTGCAAGTGTGAGCCAGCTGGACCGAGAGTGAAGGCCGGGGCCGCGTCAGTTCCTGTGAAGTCCATTTCTGCTCCCCAGGATATCCATTGGCTGCTCCACTGAGGCTGTTGTAAATTTGCTCTGCCAGATTTCAGGCCCGGCCACAGCTGGATGAAGGCGCAGGCTTGGGTCCAGGTCTTCCTGAATGAGTACTCAGGACTTTTCAGCTCTAAACTTTGAAAACTGAGATTTTCTTAATGTGGGGCTTTCAACTAAACTCACCAACAATACACCATTTTGAGGGTCAAACCTGGTCTCAAGGGAAGGCTTGGGTAAAAGGAATCACTTTCTTTACTGAATTATCAGCTGACAAGTTTCAATTAAGGTGTTTTTGTCTTTGTGTGTGTGTGTGTGTGTGTGTGTGTGTGTGTGTTTGTTTGTTTCAGGAAGCGAGGGGGCTAGCACCTTGGGTCTCAGCATTTATCTTTGGTTTGCTTAAGCCCAAATAAATGACTGTGTGTCCCAAGCTAAATAACAATAACATGCCTATAAAATAAAAACCATAAAGACAAAGTAGAATGTGGAGAGCAAGCAGATTTGAGGCCAGGGATGAAGCTGCAGCATGAGGTTGTATCTGGCTGGGCCATCTACAGCCCTGAATACCCTGATCACTGTCAACAGATTCCAGATGGTTGAAAGAACAGTTTCAATAACTATTTATTGATCACATATAATGTGTTCAGTGTCAGAAGCTGCCCATAGGGAGTTTCCCCTGAAGAAGAGGGGCGGAGGCTCACAACTCAGTGAGCCATACAAAGCTTGGTTAGGAGCCTGACCTTGGTTAGGGTTGGGCTGCCTGGCTTCCAACCCCAGCTCTACCACTTACTCTCTGTGTCCCTTGGCTTCAGTTTCCTAGTCTGTAGAAAGCCTGTAAGATCCTGTAGAGTTGATGGGAGAATTAGATGAGTTACCTTTTGCAATGTATTTGGAACACTAGCTTAGGACGTGGGACATCCACTTTGCCACTCCATGGTTTCTCTCTAATACCAAGGTACTCCTAGGTGGGGTGGGGGTATCCAGAGGCATTGTTATTCAGTCTGTTTTTGGGATGTGTCCCCTGCATCTGCAGGGACTTCCTAGCTTCCACCTCTTTGTGACTTCCCAACCTTGGTCTTGGAAGACATGGCCTTTGGTCAGTCCACAGCCTATCCCTCAGCTGGGGGTTCATGCAGCACTAGGCTGAATGCTGTGGAAGGGAAGGAATGATAAGATATGATCTTCTCCTGATATGCTGGGCCCGTGAGAGACTAAGACCCCTGGCCCAGGAAGAGATGCTCTAGAGAAGAACACTGGCATGAGTGTGGCACGCTCAGAGTCCACTGCCTTGGGATTAGTGATGCTTAGCAATAGGACAGCCTTCTAGCCTAAGTACTATGGACTCCCAGAAATTGTAAACTTTCACCCAAATTCAGGATTTTTTGGATATTATGTGGAAAGATGGTCATTTAGCTTCTGCTCTAACATTTTATGCATTTATTTGTTCAGTCACTCATTGGGCTACAGAGACTTTACTACTTGTCTCACCGGACAGCATGGAAATCTATCCAAACAGTTTCCAGCTGGTGGTTCTTATTCTGGTTTTGTAAGAAGTCAAATCTCTATTTTATGTATTCAATGGCATATATTATCTTTCTAAATCTTTTTCTTTTCAGATTCATTTGTTCCAGATTCCCATCATCCAATATATATGACACGAGTTCCCCATTTTCTGCCTTTTCTTGGGAAAGATGGCTTTTTTTGGGAAGAATCTTGGGCTTGAATCTTCTTTTTAAAATGCAGCACGAAGATCAAGTTGCAGCTCACTGCATGTAGCAGGAGACTCCTTGATGCTCTACATCTACTAATATAACCTAAGACTACCTTAGCTTCTAAAGGAAAATTTTCAAATGAGCCATTATCTACCCAGGTTTCTTCCACCCCCAGAGTTATACATTTGGCTTTGTAAACCTACATGCAACAATTTACATGAATTTATTTTAAATAACTCCAGCTCACCTATTCTCTGATGTGATTTTGAATTCACCAATTAGAGGTATTTGTGCCATCTGTAATTTTCATAAGCACAAGAGTGTATAAAGGAAAAAGAGCACACTCCAGCATCCGACTACAATAATAATACTCTCTGGCTGTTGGGTTCGACCAGCTGACTATTCCTACAAGTCAGAGACTTGAGTCACTAGCCAAGTTTGAAGCTCTTCCCTCATTAGCAGACTGACACTGGGGAAGTTGTGGAACCTCTCTGAATGTCAGTTTTATCATCTGTAAAAGGGAGAGATATTTCCCTACTAGAACGAAGTGAGGGATAAATAAGACAAGCCGTGTAAAAGGTTAATCACAGTGCCAAACAAATGGTAAGCACTTAATAAATGTCAGCTATTTGATGTTATTTCATCTCTCCATCACATCTACTAGATATTACGTAGACTGAAATTTCATTATCACGGTTACTATATTTTCCTATCTTGAATCTTCTGGAGCCTTTCTCATTTCTGAAGACTTTTAAAGGATTAATTGGCAATCATTTTGAAATGAGCCCAGAGACTTGTTAAAAGTAGCAACTGAGAGCAATTATGACTTCCTGTAGAGCACTAGATTAGCCTAGTGAAAATACAAATAATATCATTAATTTGGGGATGGGGGAGAGGGAAGACTAATCTGATTCCGCCAGAGCCGAGTTAAATCTGGAAGTCAGGTGATAGTTTTTAAATTAGATATGCAGAAATTCAAGACTATCCAGGGGAGCTGGTGTTAGATTACATCACAGATCATTCAGCAGGACTCAGGGGTTGCTATTCAGAGTCTGGTGGCTGATGGTTGCCTTCATCTTGGACATCATTTATCCAATTGTATCATGATGATTAAGGGCTTCTGGGGTCAGACTGCCCTGGCTCCACCATTTGTCACCTTGGGTAGGGTCACCGATGAAATCTTACCCGGAATCTGTTTGTTCATCATTTAATTGTTGTCAAGAACATAAGGCATTTTTAGGATTCTAGCAGAAAGGGCATCTAAAGTGCTTATTATGGTTCCTAGTCCCACAGTTAAGTACTCAGTAAATGGTAGCTATGATTTTAATTATGCTGAGAGAGAATTTTACAAAGGAACTGCCCGCAAAACATTACTCATTTGTAACTGAAAATTTTAATTGGAGCCTTGTCTTGAAAACTTGTTTTTTTCATGGTCAAGGGCATAACACTGTGACTGAATGACAGAAAGAGAGTGCTTTCTATCAGCAGCAGCCCACCGAGTTCCCTTTCACTGGAATTCAGCTTATTAGCTGCATGGCTAGTTCCTTGAGCCAGAAAAACACGTCCCATACATGACACCATTGTCAAGCAGACGAGACAGATGTTTCTGGCTTCCCTTCTCGGGGACTTAATAGCTCCTGAAGGTTAACCCTTATTGACTCATTAAGCTGCGTCTGCCTGGGGGTCAGTGGTGGCGACGCCTGTGTTAACCTCGGCCAGCAGCCGTCACCAGGGCTTTACAAAGGGAGATGTCACGTTTGAGAGAAAGACAGGTGATACAACACACACGCCATCCTCAGATGGCCACGGTTCCCTAGAGACGAGGAAAAAAGATGTTTTCTTAAAGGATTATAAAAGAATACCCTTTGCTTCCCCCTCCATCTCAAAATTCGATCCCTTGTTCTCTGTCTCTAATCTCTGTATTTGTTAAAGAGCACTGCTTGGACCCAGCCTAGAGGACAGTGAGCATCCTAGAGGCTGTGTTGCAGTGGCCACCTCTGAGGCAAAACCCACTGGGAAAGGAGAGGAAAAACGATGTTATTCTCTTTCAATGAAGCATGGGAACTAACTGGTTTTATTTTCGCCTTCTTCTCTCTGGTGTCCCATGGATGCAGTGATGGCAATGGAAATTATTCTATTTGATGGTCCCAACTGAATTGTTCCTAATCTATTTTGATGTGCTTTGCTTTTCTTGTTTGCTGAGTCTGGAGGTACTTAGTTCCTAGGCTAGTTATTCTTCAGTTAGCACCCGGGGGCAGGCAGCTCTTCCTCTCTTTTGACTCCCTTGGACCCCAGGCTGTTTCTGGGCGGGGTATGCATGCTTGGGGAGAAAGGGTGCTGTCATCAGCAGCATTGAATGTTTCCTAAGTGATTTGGAAAATGGTCCCTAGACAGGTTACCGTGACATCTTCAAATAGCCAATGCTGGCTTCTGGTGAACATCTTTTAGTAGGGGCTTGGACATCACCTCTGTAATAATCTATTCTAGAATTTTTCAAGCTGGAGCTTTATGATAAATGTGTGTGCATTTATAATTATCACATCTAATAATTTCTCTGGAACTGTGGGCTTCAATTTATTCAAAGGGCGTAGGAGCTCATTCCCTTGGGCTTCTAGTCTGTTTTATGTAGTTCATTCTGTGCTTTCTAATTTGAAAGAGTATTTTCTTTGGTGGCCAGATAAGGTTTCCTCTCAGTGGTGAAGAGAATGGCCAAAAGGTCAGGCATACGGATGCGGTTAGATCTGTGCTTTCCAATATGGTACATCTGGCTAGTGGCTACCATATTGAACAGTGCAGATAGAGAACATTTCCATCATCACAGAAAACTCTGCTCTACAGCATTGGGTTAGATGGTCAAAAGAATAGGTGGCCCCTCTGCTGGCTTAGAGGTCTCCCTCAGTAGAAGTCAAGAGAGTATTGTAGAATTCATTTGGTTCTTTTAACCACTTCCCAACACATATCTACTTTACCTTCTCTGCCAGCTTGGGAGCACCAGGACTGCTCTCATCATCTCACTCATCCGTGATACCCAGGACTGCCTGGGGGATCTGCATCCCCAGACTCCCAATTTCCCATGACTCATCCTCTTCTACTTAAAGGATTTCACTGGCCTCTTGAAAGGTCAGTTGTCAGCATAATCCTGCATATCCTTAAGGTTTCTCTGAATTTTTTCTTCACCTCCTTAATCTCCCCCAAGATATTGCTTCCCTTGCAGCCCTCTCAAGAAATTGCTGCTTTCTCTCCCCTTCTTTCACCACTGGACCTGGAAGAGAGGTAGGTGAAGTCTTTGGTTCCTCATTTCCACCTCTAGCCCCCGCCCCCACTCTCTTGTCACTAAAATCACTCAGCTACCCATATCATGTCATCAACTTGATTCTCTCAGTAGTCCCCGCCGTCTCATTGCAGGAAATTAGCACAACGAGGATCACTCTGACTGATTTCTTGAAGATGTTAGCTTTGGATCACTGCCATTCCCTCATCATTCTTTCTTTTTTAATTGTTGGCAATTAAATGTACATATAGAAGATTCTCGGCTTTTCCTCCTCCAATTATCTTGTCTGCTGTTCTATCTCAGCACCTCCCTCTCATTATCAGTCATAGTCTAGGAGACCTTGCTCCTATCCTTAACTTAAACCTTGCCAGAGTCTTAATTTCAAACATTCACTTCTCTGAGCACTGTTTTCATCTTTATAGCCCACTTCCTATGGCACCCTGACTCCACTAGGACCTTCAGTCTAGTGTCTCTTCTAGTCAGACACCAAATGCAGCCCCTCTGGGTGGATGAATGAAAAAGAATTGTCCTCTCTAAGTGATGAAGCCCATGCCAGGGCTCATGGCTTGGGACACAGGGTAGATTTCAGTCCCCACTGACACTTTTGAGCTGGGCACAAACTTGGCAAGTATACATGGAAGCCCTGTTTCCTTCCATCCCATTTGTCACATTTTGACTATTCTTTCCAGCATCCCCAGGATCTTGTTTCTGTCTTTATTTAGTTTTATTTCCACAGCCACTCAGTATTATCACTCTTTTGTCTAAAACTCAAATCCCATGACTCTCTCTTTCCTCACTGTACTCTCTTGGCTAAACTCTAACCCTGGTTAAATCCAACCAATGGCTGTTGCTCTGCTACTAACTTGGCCAAGGGAAACCACTTAACCATGCTGCCAGTTCTCACTTAAAATTCATGAGCACCAACCTTAAGTTGGTCATAATCGTACCCATTATTTTACTGTATGTTCTTACTGAATTTTCTATCACCTCAGATAATTCTTTCATTTCTTCTTCCTTCTCTTCAAAATGTTAACACCTCCTCCCTCACTGAGTTTCAGCTGATGATCTTACTTTCCCCTTCAATGAGGCAACTGAAGCCATAGAAGAGCACTTCTACAAATTCTTCCCAGCACACCCACCCTCCCACCTCTACTGTGTCCATATGTTGTGCCTTCTCTTCTGCTTGGTCGTGGGATCCACTTGGGTCCTGGATCTCATTGTTCTTGCCTACTCAAGGACACTGCTGCAGGAATTCTCTCTGCTCTCTCTTTTCTCACCAAATAATGCCTTTCCATTGGATAATTTCTAGAAGAATATAGACGTTATTTCCTTCATCTTAAACACAACCCTTCATAGGCCCCATTTGCCTTTTTAGTCACTGTCCCGTTTTTCGATTTCTTTTCATAAGAGATATCTTTGAATGTGTTGTCCGTATTTGAGAACTCCAGGATTCTGATCAGGCTTTCACCTCCCTGCTCCACCAATGTTCCCTTTGTTAGGGTCACCAGCATCACCTACATGGCTCAACCTTGCAATCAATGATCATCTTTCCTCTCCTTGGCCTATTAGAGGCATTTAACACAACAGGGTGGTGTCTCTTTCTTGAAGTATTTTTTCACTCAGGTTTCAGAACACTGACTCTTCTAGTTTCCTCTTACCTACTTTTCTCCACAGTGACTTCTTCACTGGGTCTTCCTCATCTCTCCCCTCTAAATATCGGAATATCCCAGAGTCAGTTCTGGATCCTCTTCTCTTTTCTACTGCTCCCTACCCAATCTTATTTGGTCTCATGGCTTCAAGTAACATTTTTATGTTGGTGGTTTCCAAATTTATGTTTTTAAGCCCAAACCCTCCCCAGAAGTTCTGACTTGCACTTCAGGTTTCAGTTGTCTGCTTTGAATCTCCTCTCTGATACCCCCATGGTCTTCCCTATCTCTATACTGGCAATTCTGTTCTTTTAGTTGGAGGCATGGGTTTATCTTTTTTTCTCCCAACATCTGCAAAATCCTACTGGCTTTGCCTTTAAAATACATCCAAAATCTGGGGCACCTGGGTGGCTCAGTGGGTTGGGGTGCTGCCTTCTGCTCTGGTGGTGATCCTGGGATTCTGGGATGGAGTCCCACATCGGGCTCTCTGCTTCAGAGGGGAGCCTGCTTACCCCGCCCCCCCCCCCCCCCCCTCTGCCCGCCTCTCTGCCTACTGGTGCTGTCTGTCCAAAAATATATATATATATGTATATCTCCAGAATCTAATCACTCCTTGCCTCCTAGATGGGCCACTCCTGATGCCACCACCTTACTACCTTGGATGAGCTTCCATAATCTCTTATCAAATGTTTATAATAGCCTCCTAACTAGTCTCCTTGTTTTCACCCTTGCTCTGTTTTAGTCTATTTTCCACACAGCAGCCAAAGTGATCATTGTGTCATTGCCTTACCTACAATCCTATGGTGGCTTCCCAGCTCAGTCAGAGTAAAAGCCAATGTGCTATCCATAACTATATGCTATGGTTCCTTGTATGTCCAGTTAATTGTGGCTTCTCTTACCATTTTTCTCTCTCACTCTGTTCCAGCCACACTGCTTCCTTGAATTCACCAGAATGCTACTGCCTTAGGACTTTTGTACATGCTATTCCTATGCCCCAAATTCTCTTTATCCAGATAGCCACATGGCTCATGCCCTTGCTTCCTTCAGATCTTCACTTAAAACTCTCAGTGAAGTCTTTTATAGATACCTTATCCAAAATTTTATTCTCTTTCTCTCTCTCTCTCTCTCACACACACACACACACATTATCACTATTTAACATAATATATATTTTACATTGCCTTTTAAAAAAATCTGGCTCTCCCACAAGAATTTAAGTTCCACAAGAGTGAGACTTTTTATTTGCTTGTCTTTGTTTTGCTTGCTGCTATATCTTCAGTGCCTAGGAAAGTGCTAGGTCCCTAGCAGAGGATTAACACATCTTTGTTGAATGACTAAGTAAGGATGATTTGCCAGGGCTGTCTCTTTTTGCAAAGAATTATAACCTGATGACCTACTGCTTAAGAGCATGAACTGAAAAGCCTGTCTGCTCAGCCTTAGGTTGGTTACCAAATCTGTTTCCTCCTGCGTAAAATGGGGTAATAAGTGTTCCTTCTGCATAAGGTTGGGAGGATTAAGAGAAGTTACATATGTAAGGAAATAGATATGGACGAGATACATAGAGATGTAACATGTGGTGCAAGAACACGGTAAGTTTGTTGTCATCACTCTAGTTATTACCTGCTAACATTATGTCATCTTCCCTTCTTCCCATTATACTTTCCTCATAGGTTGTTTACAGCATAATAGAACCCCATTTATAGTAATCCCAACCCTGCTGCTCATTAGCTGTGTGATTTAAGCCAATTTACTTAATCTTTCTGAACCTCCAGGGTCTCACCTTTAGACTAGAGACAGTAATACTACTTTGCAGAGCTGTGGTGCAGATGAAATGATGTGTCAAAAGGGGTTTGGTATCTTTCTCTGACACGTAATAAATGCTCAGTAAGTGGTGGCTCTTAATTGTGTCATGGGGGTGTGGGATATGGAGGGGGCCTTTTGGTAGGGCAAGCGTAAGCCACTCTGTGGGGTCAGCAGGACTGTTCACATTCAAGTTCTTCTAAAATTGGAGTTTCTCTGAGAGCAGCCTGTGCAACCACAATCATTAATTCAGCTCTTTTTTTCTCTGAGATCACTCCAGGTTTTTTAGCAGGGTTTGTCATTTTTAGAATTTCTTGAGACATGTTTCTTTTTATAGTTTCTGTCTTCCATAAACTCTTTTCTCTGATTTTTAAATGGTGTATGTAGAGTCTATGAGCATGTACATGTACATATTCCTTCTTCATTTGTTTTTATTCAATTTCAAGAAACACTGCTATTCTCTTCCAAAGTTCCAGTCACTTCCATATCACTAAGCAGTTCTTCCTTGTTGATTGGAATCGCATAGAAAGCAGCAAATCCATTTGGATTCCCCTCTACCTTTTAAGTATCTAGCAATGAGATGGACATTATTTATAGACTATAGGGCAACTGCACAAAGTTGTCTAAACTGACCTGTTTTAAATTAAGGTCCACAGACTTAACCAACTTGAGTACAATCTATAGACTACTGCCTTCCCTGTATCCCAGTAAGCTGATTACTCAGTACCACCTACTTTCACCCTCATACATTCTTAGGTATTGTTGCCCAAACTCATGTCCTGATTTCAGAAGACACTCCATGAAGGGAAGAATTCCTTAGGGGACAGAAGTGAGAGTTAAAGCTAACACCAAACATATGAGCTCATCTTTTTAGAATCCTACAGAACAGAGAGTGGAATTTTGCCAACACTTCACATTGACCAGGCAAACTTTCAACATTTTCTATTTCCTTTCTCTTACATGGATTAAATATCTTTAGGATAATTGCTAAGAGAGGACAGAGGAGAAAGACCACCCTCATCTTGGTCATGGGTCAAATTTTAAGTGAGTGTACAAAATGAAGTAAAATAGATACAGAGAGAAATTTCTAGATTTAAAAAAAATTATTTATTTGACAGAGATCACAAGTAGGCAGAGAGGCAGGCAGAGAGAGAGAGGAGGGGAAGCAGGCTCCCTGATGAGCAGAGAGCCCAACGTGGGGCTCAATCCCAGGACCCGGGGATCACGACCTGAGCCGAAGGCAGAGGCTTTAACCCACTGAGCCACCCAGGCACCCCCAGAGAGAAATTTCTGAACATGATTCTTAAAATGATTTTTCTGCCTAGTGTTGAGGTTAAGTGGTAACATAATCTTTGGAGCTAACATGGGACTTTCCAATTGTAAAATAGAACATTGTTAGATACTTTGTGCCATAATAAAATCCAGTTTTGGAAGGAAGTGAACCTGATTGCTAATTAGTTTGAACTTATTTAATTTATGAAATGAAACCCTCTTTTTCAGTATTTCATTGCATAGAGTAGTGCTCTACCTCCTGCAGAAATGAAATAAGTACTAATTGAATTCAGTTTTTCTTCTAATGAAGTAAGAACTTGTTAACTTCTCCTCAAATTTGTCATCTTTTCTCTGTGTGATTCTTAAATATTCATCTTGATTCCACTTCTCTTATGTCCATCCAGCTCTTGAAAAGATAAGGTAAAAGAAAAGAAATGGGATTTTTGAAGTTGTTTTGCTATATCACTTATATTTTTAAAGAATGTTCTTTAAAAACAAAAGTGATAGAACAAAACAATGTTGGAAATCAATTCATTTCTCCAGAAACTTCTTTTAGCAGTGCCTAGTGGGTGGGTCGTGCCATGGAAGGAGGTCAGACTTCTGATATCAAGACACATTTTTCCCCCCAAGATATTGAAGAAATCAACAGTATTGGTAACTCACTGCTCAGGGAAATGGCTTGTTATGTAGGGGAAATGTCTTAGTTGTAGTTTTCTGGCACCAAGAAGGGAATGGCCTTTTCTTCCCTTCGTATAAAGATCAAGGTAAACTATCGTCTCAGAGCCCATTAGATTTCTCCACTCTTTACACTCCCAAAGTGCTTCCAAGTTCCCAGAGTTTCTCAAAGTGTAGTCTTCAACATACTATGTCAGAAACATCTGGAAACATCTAAGTAAGTCCAGATTCTTGGGCCCCACCCATTTTTAGTAACCTAGTATTGGCGAAGAAAGAATCAAGAACACGAATTTTAACAGTGTCCTCAGGTGATGCCTATACACTGGTGTTTGAGAACCATAGCCTCATTGGTGTGAACCAGATATTTGATGACTGGCCTGGACAACTTCCCACTGATACCCTTCAATTACCCTCAGAACCAGTCCTTCAGGCCCACAGGCTCTAGCAAGCCTGGCTCCATGTGTGGAACTTGTATTCATATAACATATGGTAAGATGAACTTACCCTCTGGGTACGGGTATATGACGAGGAGTTAGGGAGATAGAAACAGTCTTTACCTCTATGGGTCCTACAGTCTTGTCACATAACTTAAGGAAGCTGGAAATAGTCCCTTCGTCAGCATCTTATCTTCATTTTTCTTTTTTACTCCTTAGATATTTTATGAGTATCTTCTTTTAGCCAGACTCTGCTCTATGATGAACAAGACAGATCATGACCTCTCCTTTCTCACAGAGTTTACTGGATAGTAAGGAGAAAAAGGAAATAAAAAGGAAACCAAAACCCCCAAGTTAATCACAGATGTGACAATTGCAATGAAGGAAACAAAGTAACATGTGGAGAGACTGACTTCAAAGGGTGAGGGCTAGGTGAAGCCGCTCCATGGGGGTGGCAGTGGGGCTGGGAATGGATGGAGGAAGGTCTTGGGTCATGCCTGGAACTGGGGCAGACTGATGAGTCATTTGCAGCACCCATGCCTCTGATGGAATAGTGATGCTGAGGACGATCACAATGAACATCAACTATGATTTAGGAGCGTTTCCCGTATGTCAGCTGTCAAACGTTTTGTGTGCTCTGCTCTATTCGATCTTGGCAGGAAACCCAGGAGACGGATGTTATGACTCCCACTTTCAGATGGAGCACCCCAGGAAGCCCAGAGAGATTAAGCGACTTGTGTAGGTCGCACAGTCAGTAAGTGGCAGAGCCTTTGATCAGACTTAACTCGTGTGATGGCAGGGTCTGTGTTCTTTGGTGCTACCAGATATCCCCTGGTGGTGGTGTGAGGCTGTTGCCCCCCATGGCAGAGGAAGCACAATGAAATGGAAAGTGCACAGTCTTGTGATGACAACGATGGCTAATATTAAAACGCATAATACTAATGCCTGAACTCTGTTGAGCGCCCGCTCTCTGCAAAGCACTTGGCAGAGCACTTATATTCATTAGCTCCTGGGATCCTCAAAATCATCCTATGACACAGAGATGAGAAAGCTGGGGTTTAGGGAGCTTAAGCAGCTTGGCCACAGTCGCTCAGCTGGTAAGTGGTGGGACCCGACTCACACTGACGAGGTCTGATTCTGAATCTTGACTCTCTTTGCTTCCCTGATGCAAAGAGCCAGTGTGTCTGTTCAAGGGCCTTAGACACATTTAGACACACTCAAGCACAAAATATTCAACCTCCCTCCCCCACCATAGCTCTCTTTCTTCTGGGCTGGTTCTTGATGCCTGTGACCTTCTCTTCTTGCATTCTTGCATTTTTGGGACACTTGCCTAGAGACTCTGCTGATTTATGAGAGTTGACAGTTATTGGCAAGTACCTGGGCATGTCACAGGAGAATTTGCCACTTTTTTCTATCTTTTGAATACTGTCAATCCAGCATTAAATCACCTTCGATCATTAACAAGCCAGGATGGCTTTGTCTGTCATCATCTTTCTATGGGTGCAGGATTACTGAAAGCAGGACACGAAGAAGCTAACCTCTGCCGGCGGGAGGTGGGGAGAAGGCGGGAGAATGCCTGTCTGGTGCCGAGACGGCAGCGGGCTGGTAGGCCAAGGTCTTAGCAAGGACTCTGGAAAACTGGGATGGAGAGGAAGGTGGGAACTCCCAGGGACTGTGATTCCTGCCCCCCCCCCCCCGAGAAGGAAAGAGTCCCCTCAGAGTGGGAGATAATGGCGAACCAAAGCCAACCTCACTGTTGTCAAGTGTGCTCCCTTCCGCTCACTCTCATTGAATCAACTTCGGCTCTACAGCTAGAGCACCAGTCTTTGTCACATGTCTCCATATCACGGCAGTGACGGTAGTGAATACTACCATTACAATTCCATATTGTTGAGTTGCTTTTCAGTTTTGTTTAAAATCTGAGCCTTGCCTCATTCCTGGCAAATCTGCTACTTTCACTTTTGGACCTGTTCTTCTTGGACTGTTCTGTGGCTTGGATGGGATCACATGTTAGGGGATGACCTGGCCTCATTCCCTTCACTCTTTGGGTTGATTTGGGCTGGGATGAGTGGGCTATGGCTTCATTCCTTGTGATTGGGGTTGAGCTAAATTGGGTTTGGGATAAAAACTAGGCCTCATTCACTATCCACCAACCCCAAATTTTCATGTCCCTACTAGTGTGATTTTGACACCTGCTGACTGGTCATACTTTTTGAAATGCTATTATCCTCTCAAGCTTAAATCTGGGATTTTATACAGTCAAAGAGAGGCTTTTAGCTTCATCTTAATCTTGGAGGATTTTGGTATGAAAAAATATTTTGGCATTAGTGTTCCATTTTCTTTTCTATCCAGGCTAATCACATATAATAATGAGCTATCCATATTACATGCATTAAAACTATTAATGGGTTTATTGTCAAAAAGGATTAAAGCTGGGTCTGTGTCATAGTTTACGAGAATAATTTTATTTGTAGAAGTTTCTGAAAAAGCTAGGAATATGTAAGTGGCATCTCATCACACTTTGGAGGATGGAAGGGCAGTAAACCAGGGATCTGCTGCCCCACGCTCTTGTTCTCATTTGGCACCAAGTAGGTGTGTGACGGTCGACAAATGCTCTTGTCTCTTCATGCCTTGGCTTCCTCATTTGTAAAGTAAGGTCAGAGGTGAGGCGGGAAGGACAGTGGCTGCACTAGCTGCCTCCTATGCCCCCTTCCAACCATGATTATTTATTAAAAACTTTTATTATTGACGTGGAGTTGGTGTACAATGTTATATTAGCTTCAGATGTACAACATGGTAATTTGACAATTCATGATTTTTTTTTTTAATGAAAGTGATCCTTGACTTCTAATAACCATCCCTTTGTGTCACTATCTGGGGCAGCAACTTGATATGAATGTGCTCATATTTTAGTAGTCTAATGTACGGTTTGTTTCCTTATTTAAGATCGCAATGGCAATCTTTGTAATGAAGTCAGATGCCGCCATGGTATCTCAGGCTCTGATTGCTGTTGTGTGATATAACTGGATGGAAGGTGTCCACTGATTCTTTTCAACTGTAGGACGTGTTTCCTCTCTGGGTTTCCAAATCACAACTTTGAGCATAATCTTTTCTTATTAGTGCAGGCTTCGTTGGAACTTTAGACAGCAGCTATCAAAAATCAACCAGCTTTATGCGTTGTTGTTTTTTTTTTTCTTTGAAGTCTTTGGCATGCTTCAGTGTGCTCGTATAACCATAATAAGCAAGAAGACCACTTTCCCTGTTAATAGAAGAGCTAAAGCCCAGGCTAACAGGTTTGCTGCCATGCTAATATGGAATAATCTGTGATAACTATAATTAACTTGTATGCTCCTGTCATAGGTTGACTCACCAGAACATTCGCACCCTGCAGGACTGATATTCCTCTTTGAGACGCAAGCAGATGCTTCCAACAACTGTCTAGAGCCCCAGTGCAGCAGCCTGGGTTTTGTAGCATTTATCCTTGGCAGGAACACCATCTATTTTAGGAAGGCATTTTGACACTTTACCTCTCGGCTACGATGTCTCCCAAAATGCACTCAGCAGTCCTCACTCACCCCCATGCTACAGTCAGCCCCAGCATGTTCTGTAGCAGAGCTGGCCCAAGACCAAAATAGCTCTTCAACACTGGGTTTATTCTGGGTCTCAAGGAAGATTCCTGACCATTCACTGCCAGCCTTTTTCCTGGACTTCCTCTCCTTCTAGCCAGTTGTGTTATGCAAAAAGACTAGACCTCTGAGCTTAGGAATTCTCACCAGGGTACTAGCCGATGAGAAAGAGTATGTCATAAATTTACTGGGCTTCACGATTGGGTTCTTCTGAGGTCCCTTTGGAAGGAAGATCTTTTTCTTGGAAATCCTGTAGGCTGCCTGGCTCCCCGGGGGAAAGCTGTTCTTCCTTGAATGCGTTGAGGGGAGAGTTAGGGAGACTATCTGCTGCTTCCCTTTGAGGCAAAGATAAGAACCATGATGAGGAAGCATTAGGAAATGAAGCAAATAGCATACATGTGCATAGAATAAAAATTTAGGGATTTATATGAAACAAGGCCACAGATTATTTTCTAGATCTGGGAAAGATAGAATTGTAGCACAAAAGGCAGGTCTAATCCAGTGAGAATAAGTTAGTGAGGTCTGAAGAGAAACTAGTAGTGAAGGGGTGCTTCAGTGAGGTGTCTTCAAGGAATGGACTCTAGGGAAGATCTTATAGTGACTGATCGTTTTCTAAACAATCTTTGGTTTCCTAGGAGTCCATCGTCTTCATATTCTTAAACCCTAACCCTACAGCACCTAAGTCACATTAGTAAGAGAATCTGGTTTGGTGCTGGTGACATTTGCTAAAAAACCAAAGTGCTTCAGAGAAGAAAGAAGTGAAATCTAGGGGCGCCTGTGTGGTTCAGTCATTGGACATCTGCCTTCTGCTCCAGTTGTGGTCCCAGGGTCCTGGGATCAGATTCCGCATCAGGCTCCCTGCTTGGTGAGAAGCCTGCTTCTCCCTCTCCCATTCCCCCTGCTTGTGTTCCCTCTCTCACTGTCAAATAAATAAGTAAAATTAAAAAAAAATGAAATCTACTGTTAATGCTATTTATAGTAAATATTTTAAAAATTACAAAGTACCAGTTGTCACATTTCTGATGTAAAACAATGTCTGACTTGTTTTTAGGCATCTTGGGAACACTTGTTCTTTATTAAAGTTTCCTTAATTTTTTTTGAGGCTCATGAATTCCCCTCAAATGATTTCTTATAAGTCAGTCATTAGAAGTGGTACAAATTCAATGACTCTTGGAACACTGCATCAAAAACTAATGATGTATTTTATGGTGACTAACATAACACAACAAAAATTAAAAAAAAAAGAAGTGGTACAAATTCATAAACTTCTCTACCATTTTCCAGTGAAAAGGAAGATCTCACCACAACATGTATCTCGAATAAGGAAAGCTCTACAAATTGTTGAGAATAAGGTCTATGGGATTAATCACCTTGGCAAAAAACAACACAAAAACAGAAACAAGAGAAATGCAAAAACAAATAATCATTAGACTGGTCGTGTTTTTTTGAGTTAAAGAATATAACCAATGAGATTTGCTGTGAATCTTTCTTGGTGCCTGCAAGACCAGTGGAGAAGACAGATTTTTCTGGATCTGAAAAATTTGGGCACCATTTTCCACATTTTCCAAGTAACTGCATAAAGACCTCCATGTATTGACAGCTCAAAGATTCTGAGAGAGATAATCTTCCAAGATTTAGAAGATAATGACAGAGAATCAGGACATTTCCTGAGGATAAATGACCAGCTGGAAGGAATTCACAGGATTAACTTCAACCAAGTGCCATTAACCCACCTGTTCCCTGAAATGGCCCTCAACTGATCACCATGGATGCTGGTCACGTGCTGCTCCCCATCCAGGTGAACTGGAGAAGATGATCATAGACTCCGTAATGTTATTTTCATGAGTTTGCGGGTTTCATTTAATAGCAAGTACCATTAGCCAGAAGTTTAATACTGTTCCTGGCAGTTGAGGCTAGAAGGGCAGAGCCAGCGGCTGGCTGGGTGGAGACCTGGATTCCTGCCTCCAGACTGCTGACCTCGCTCACAGTTTCTAAGGTCTGTGCCTGGGGGTTTTCAACAAATCCATAATCTTGAAAATCATTAAAAAAAAAATTGTAACACTGGAACCTATCTTAGGGCAACTTTTGGAAAGCATTATCAAAAAATTTTTAGAGGCAGTAAAGGAAGTGCTTGAATTAAGGTCAAAGAGTGAGAATTAACTGCCTGATAGTCTTCATAAAACTAATGTTATTACTTTGTAAGGTCTTTGCAATTATACTTCAAAGCCAAGGCGCCTCTTCAAAATTTCCCTATTTTCTTTCAATCATTAATGATATCCTCTATTTGTTATTCTTTTAAAGTGCAGCATTTTCCAGAGTGAATGAGTAGGAAGTCTTATTAAGCAGATAAGCAAAGCAGCAATGTGAAGACAGTGCGATTTCTAAATGGGATAATCTGTTGTTACTTTAATTACAATATTTGCAGTTAAATTGTTTTGGTTATTAGTCTACTGCAAAATGCAGTACAATTTACATTTTCCTCATTTTTAGAGCTTAAACAAAGCATTTTAAATGATAGCAAAAATTATTCTTGAACATTTTTACCTTTAGAAATTCACATTTTAGTTTTCAAATGATTAAGTGGCATCTCAGAAAAGCAGTGTATTTGAGTATAAAAAGGAATATCAGGAATACAATTACTTAGAAATACTCCACTTTGCATTTATAATACATTTAAGGATGTGAAATGAATATTTTATGCAGAATCCACTTTTGACGTGAAGATGGTTTCACATTTAAAATTCTCTACTCAGACGTGTTCTCCGAGTACATTCATCCACTCATTGTTTGCGTGTCCAAGCTACTGTCAAAGGAAGGGAGTATTCAGTGACGTTCGTAGAATAATTTCTCCATTTGTAGAAAAAAATTAATTAGAATCTTTATGTTAATGTGGTACGCTCCCCGACCTTTGATTCTTCATAGGGTTGAGTAAACAGATGGCTAATTTTTAGGTTTTCCTATGAAAGTGACAGCATGGCATCTCTATCCAGACTTCTGAAGTGGGAAATTCAGATTGAAATTTAATGAACGTCAAGTATATACTGTTACTCCCCTTACATTAGAAAAGAGGTAAACACATGAGTGGTGCAGAAAAAAGGTGGAAATGTCTTGATAAAGTAATGTTTGGGATGGTTTATTGTCTCCTTGTGTGGCCCATCCCGGGCTCTGCTCTCTCAGCCCATCTTCTGTGCTTGTTCCCTGGGGCTCCTGCTCTCAGAGCTCCTCCTTCTCCCCAGGCTCTTGTGGGGGGAAATTTGTGATCCACTGCTTTTGGCACAAGGGTAACTGGGCTGAAACATGACCACCATTGAGCAAAAGCCAGAAAGCTAATACTTTCTATGAAAAGCTGTCAGAAGCCTCCTGCCAGTTGCTTGACTAAGCCAGCTGAAAGGTGTTACTGTTTACTCCTATCCTATTCTATGCTCTGTGGGCTACAAGTAGACCTAACCAGGTTTAGCTTATAGAGTCATAGAAGCTTAGGGCTGGAAGGAGCTTTTGAGGTCCTATTGCACAGACGGTTTCAAAGTTTCCCCAGGGTATGTATTTTGGGGAAGGGGCACAGAAAGGCGACTCAGTTCCTTTCCAAAAGCACAGTCAGATTTTGTCTTATATGTTGGGGTTCTAAGTAAGGACTTTAGGGAAAAAAGGTTTTGTCATTTTTTCCAGTGAAATATTTGAGAACCACTGATCCTGTCTTTTTACAGCAATAGAGGCCCAGAGAGATGTTGTATCTTAATTCATCATAACTTGCAAATATAGAGATTTTTTACCTAGACTTGAATTTCTTGCTTTGACAGTATGTACTAAATCTAGCATCCTTTTCTCAAAACTTCTTGGCTGGAAAGCCACGAACAGAGCATCTCTAAAGCCTCTTTCTGTGTCCCCATTGTTTTCCTTTTGCAAGCTTACAACCTCAGCACGTGTGAATGAGCCAGGTGCGTGTGCCCGTGTGTGCATGTGCTTGCTCTCATCAGGCTGTGGGAGGAACGGGTCTGCAGAACTTGGGGATCAAGTTGGTCACCCCAGTAGCTGAGGGGACATTACTTCAGATACTTCCTAGGTGTCCCGTAGAATGACAGGTGCTATAGGGACCAGATGATATGCACAATCCCAACCTCTTAGCTTCTATTGCCAGCCACGTGGCTCAATACTGGTGTTGAGTGAAGATCTTTGGATGTTTGGGGGAGACCATTAGTTTAACCAGTGTCCCGTCCCAGGTGTGACATTCAGGCTCTTTGGGGGGGGGCAATGGACACCGCTACCCTACACCTGTGTAGGAAAGGTATCCATTCCCACAGTTCCAGTATCCCTTGAATGAGATTGGTTGTTGCCAACATTCCCATAGGTCACAAAATGCTAAACCCAGGTATTCAGTTTCCCCCTGGAGCATTCAGTTGAGTTTGGTTTCCCTGACATTTCTGCATGCACCCAGCACGGGCTATGAACAACACAGGAAGGAGGTGCTCCACTGGGTTAAGTTAGGCCAGAATGGTCATAATCCTTTGTAATTGGTTATTTAAAAATAGGCTTAAACAGGGGTTGAAGATGCAAGGTTTGTCAGAAAAATATGGTAAATGAATGAAGTGGGGAGCTGGGGAAGCCCATCTGAAAGGTTAGCCAGTTCCAGCCCATCGTTACCATGCGGGCCTTGGGGTCAGATCGTCTAAATCAAATGAAGCAAAAAAAGAATAAAAAAGAAAAAAGAAAATCCAGTTTTTTTTCTTAAATCCAGTTTCAAATGTTGCATATCCCAGTTTTTAAGTTGTTTTCATCTAAGTCAAAAAAATGGAAAGTCTGCATGTATGAGCTATATCCTGGGTGCACAAAGCCCAGTCTCCGGCCAGTGCTTTAAACTGAGCTTTGACCGTGACCAGTGAGTGCATCCATACCTGACCATCGCGCTCTGCAAAACGTATTGTCTGAGTCGGCAAAACAGGAAGGCTCGCAGGGCACGTATGGTTTCGTAGACGTGGTGTGGGCAGCCGATGAATATTAATCACCAGCAGCAGTTCTAGCACCAGCTTTACACAAGCTTGACAAGGACCTGGCGGAGCCACTAGCAGCAAACCTGCAACAGTAATTGTGGGACTGCTTTGGAAAATGAGGATCTAGAATTAGATTTCACTCACACGCTTAAAAGCAATTTTAAGCAGTATGAGAAAATATGATGGTGTGGTCCAAGGGCTGGGATATTTTAAATAGTTCATGAAGTTCTATAGATTGGAGAATGGAGCATCTTGCCCTCCATGAAGACTTAGTACAGGTAGATCTACACGGAGGCTACTTGCTTTCATGGAAACAGCAAAATATTTATTTGCTTGGTGGGTATGGCCGCTGTAGCTGCTGATCCTCTATCAAACACAATCATAAACACTTGCTTTCTGGATTTCATAATTATACAACAAAGACGAAGTTTAAGAGCTTATTCCCTAAAGAGAATAAATATATATATATATATATTTTTTTAAAGATTTTTTTTATTTGTCAGAGAGCGCAGGAGCGAGCACAGGCAGACAAGAGTGGCAGGCAGAGGCAGAGGGAGAAGCAGGCTCCCTGCCGAGCAAGGAGCCCGATGTGGGACTCGATCCCAGGATGCTAGGATGATGACCTGAGCCGAAGGTAGCCGCTTAACCAACTGAGCCACCCAGGCATCTGAAAATGAATTGAGGTGATGATGTGTGTATTAGTTCTAACAAATAAACATGGCTGCTGTGGACTGAATGTTTGCATTTCCCCTGAATTCATTTGCAAATATGATTATTCAAAATTTCCCCTGATGTTAACTTTTGTGAATGTTAAGGTCAGCTGTAGTTTGTATTAATAGTAAAGATCCTCCACATAGAGAAGTGGAGTCCCAAGTGGTTTCTGCAAGGGGATTTGAACCAGGTTCATCATTTGGTGGGGTTAAAATGTAAGACTAAAATAGAGACTTAAAAATATTGAGTCAAATTCCTTAAGTTCTAAAACTGTTCCCAAGATTAAGTTAGGAAGCTTTGAAAACTGCATCAGAGCCTTCCAGGAATAAATTCAGTAAATTATTACATTAGAGATAAATTTCATTCCTAGATGCTATATGGTATAATGTAATCAAGATTCTACTTCTGAATATATATGTTTGATTGGGGCAAGGCATTTAGTGATTCATAGTCTTGGTTTCCTCATCCATAAAGCTGACAATGACACCAGGTGCCAGAGGGTTATCAGAAGCTCCTACGGAGCCCCTTGGGAAGCTGGGTTAAACCTTCCTGTTTGCTTTCCCAGCAATCTCTCCTTCCTCTGTTGCAAGGCCCTGTGATAGCCTGCTTGCTTGTCTGTGACATTCCACATAAAGCTGTTAGCTCTCTGAGGGGTGGGGAAACGTCTCTACTTTTTGTATCTGCTCAATAAATGTTTACTGAATGACTACAGTGCATAATGCCAATGGAAGATATTATTATAATTTCATCTAGGAAGTCTGGATCTTCAGTCTGATGGTAGTAGGACTTCCTTGATCTTGAGCATGTTCTGACTTCCAGTGCCTAGTTCTGACCCGACAAAAAGAAAGATGGAGAAAACATATAACCCATGTGTAGGATTTGGCATATGATTTGACTGCCAGAATATCACCGGGTTGGAATTTCCTGAGCAAGGCATGGTGTTAACCTATCTTGAGGAAGTCTGCAGTTTTTGAAAAAAATTTTTCTAATAGACTTCAGGGGTCTGTTCCCTCCTTCAGAGTTAAATAACATAGCCACTGAATAATGTAGCCATCAAATAACATAGCCATGTAAATGGACCAACATAGTGAATGGCTCATATTGAATCTCAGAAAATATGGACTTTCCTGTCCCCTTGCAAACTTCCAAACTAAGTTCCATATTTCTGTTACTAGTGATTTTCCTATCTGGTTTCACTGATGATCTTTATAATGTGGGAACACTTCTCTTCGTATTAGTCATAAGTGAGAGATACCTTGGCCTCATCCCACTCAATGTGGAGTTGGCTTTAGTCTATCCAATAGTAGGTTGAAGCAATGGTGACCCTGGGCCATTCAAAGGTTGGTTTTTTTCTCCTGGTCTGTGGATGATGAGGGGCCCTCACGGTGGGAACGAGAGGCTTCTGTGTATTCCCTCCCTTTGCTGATAGAGTATGTGAGTGAGGCTTCCTTGCTGTTCTCTCTTGCCACATGATAGCTTTTTCCTCCGTCCCACCAAAGCACACCTCTCCTTCCTGCTTGAGAACTTGCCTTTGTTAGCCAAGCCAATATACTCAGCTCAGGGGAGAAAGGTGAAAGATTGTGTGTGTGTGTGTGTGTGTGTGTGTGTTTGTGTACATGGTATACAAGAAAGAGGGGGTTCTATTTGGGTTTTGTTTTGGTTCCATTTTAACTTACTATTGTGTCACTGTCCCTACACTGTAACAAGGATAATTGTTTTGAAGACTGACTTCTCATAGTTTTGTCAAACTGAAAATAATAGATTATAGAAAATTATAGAAGCAGAAATGGGAAAGTCCATAGCTCTGAGATTATATTTAATGAATGATGTGTCTACTTGCTATAATATTTTATTGTTTTGTTCTCCCCAAAGCAGAGTTTACAATAATTTTACTAAAGGGTTTCAGGTCATTTTGGTAAGTGATCTTCGGTTTATATGTCTTTTAATTACCCAGATCGGTTTTTCCTTAACTTCATCTCATCTTAAAACTTTTCAGAGGCTCTGCCAGGATAGCTTAGGGGCCACTAGGTTTCTTGCTAGACAGCCAGAAAACCATTATATATTTGTTCTGGGGAATTGTAAAAAAAAAAAAAAAAAAAGGTGTAAGGGAGTGGTCTTTGTAATCACACACTCTTCTTGGGCCCCAGACCACTGTGTGCTCTTTCCTGAGTCTCAACCCAAAGCTATATATGGTATTGGTATGAAATAGCATCATGCTAGAGATAATTATGTCTGTCTTGAGGACTTGACCCAACCAGACTGACACTTCATAAGGAAAAGTCTTGTGATTTCTGAGCACTCAGCATTTGCCTGGGACTGTTTATAAGCCTACTCTGTTAAAGACACAGGGCTTTTTAAGAGAAATGCTATGGAACGCCTTGGAACGCCTCAAAACTTTGCACTTTTAAGTTAATTGCGATCTTTCCTGTGGGCACAGAATTCAAGTAAATATGCACTTTAAAATGAACTTCTGATGTCCACTCATGAATGTACCATGTCTGGGAGACATAACATTTTTTGGAAAGCTGAGATCTGGGACACCCACATTTTCATGGTTACTTCATTATTGTAAAACTTGATCTGAAATCCTGTGATACATGTCCCTAGAGGAAAGAAATACTGAACATCCCTCATTCTATCAATTGTGGATAATTGAATCCAGTTGCACAGTGAGTGCCTTGTGCAGAAGAAGAAAACAGCCTGGGGAGTGGATGTGTCTTGCTCAGGATCCCCTGAGTTCCAGCTGCTTTGATCTCTAGCCTTTACATTTTCTCTGGCTGTTCTCCACCCCCTGCCAGCTCCTCCCTCTTGCTGGTCTCTATGACTGGTGGACAGAGGCATGAAGAAGTTCTGCCCTACACTCTGAGGCTTGGTGTCAGGTCATGATTCCTGTTGGTTTGGCTTTGTGTCTGGCTTAGAGTCTCTGTCCCACCTCTGAAAACTGTATTTCCAGACCTTCCTATTCGTATTAGCTGACTCCTGATGAAAGTCACCTAGAGTCCTGGTCCCTCTAAAGCTGAGTTCTCTCCTGGTTTTGCTGGTTTACCTTCCAGGGCTGGCAGACTTTCACTAACCACAGACAGGTGACAGTATCCTGATTAATAACAACAACAACAACAATAATAAAGATGACAGCCACATATACCAGGTACTTATAATGTGCTAGGAAGAGTGCTAGATGCTTTACATACATGATCCTGCCTAATATTTATAGATACTTTGTAAAGTAGATAATATTCCCATTTATAAGTAGATAAACTGAGGTTCAAAGAGGTTGAATGGATAAGTTGCCCAAGATCACTGAGCCCCTTGTGGATGCAGTCACAGCTGGGTCTTGGCTCTTAGTTATAACACTCTTCTACTGTGTGAAGACTGACCTTTCTTATTCTCTTATGCCTGCCTTGATTGCAAGGTGTGACCCACCACCCCCTTTGGATCTCCTGTAGCTCTGCATTCTCTTCTTTGGGGCACCTTCATGCTGGGCCTCCCTGATGAGGCTTCCTGATACTGACAGCTCTATGAAACCACACTGTTATCTGTTGCCTGGTGCTTTAGACACAGTGCTCTGCTTCCTGAAATGAGCGTCTCCCCATCGCAGGCAGCAGAGTGATGGCCCACCTCACCTGGCTGGGGCCAGTTTCAGCCCTGTCCCCCTGAGTCTGCCTTGCTTTGCTAGTGCTGGTTCCTGATACCATGCTCAACTTGCCAGGGACTTAACTGGGCAGCAGGAAAAGAGACAGGGGTTTGACTTGAGATCGGCATTCGGATTGTATAGAGAAAATACCACATTAAATAATATGAGTAGTTTGTCTGCATTTTAAGAAAAAATTAAAAGCTGTGATATAATTTTGAAAGTTCAAGAATGTAACTTCTTGAGATCCTTCATAAATATTGATGAGTCCTCTCTTAAGTTTTCCAAAATTGATTATGTTTTAAAAATTTTAATTGGTGTGCAAAACTTGCACTTTTCTCAGTCTAAATATGTTAGGGATCATCACTTGTCTTACTGCCATTTTAGCCCAGAATGACTCAAATGAACTCTTGGTCCATTATTTTTTTTTTTTTAAGATTTTTATTTATTTATTTATTTGACAGAGAGAAATCACAAGTAGGCAGAGAGGCAGGCAGAGGGAGAGAGGAGGAATCAGGCTCCCTGCCAAGCAGAGAGCCCGATGCGGGACTCGATCCCAGGACCCTGAGATCATGACCTGAGCTGAAGGCAGAGGCTTAACCCACTGAGCCACCCAGGTGCCCCTCTTGGTCAATTATTTATGCTCTGATCAGATTGTACCTCTGTGTATTCCTATGTTTCCATTCCCAGCTGCCTGTTCACATTTACATATATTCCTACAATGTTTGATTTTTGACCCAAATATCTAAAGTCTTCTAATTCAGACCATTTGGGTCACTCCTCACATCTAATTCCTTTCTATCTCCAAATGAACCTCAGTCCCTTTTATATTTAGACTTTTGGTAATCTTCTGCACATAGTTTTATTTACTTTGACATATACATCCCATTAAAAAAAATTTTTTTTTGTTAACATAAAGGTATTATTAGCCCCAGGGGTACAGGTCTGTGAATCGCCAGGTTTACACACTTCACAGCACTCACCATAGCACATACCTTCCCCAATGTCCATCACCCCACCACCCTCTCCCTACCCCTCTCCCCGCAGCAACCCTTGGTTTGTTTTGTGAGATTAAGAGTCTCTTATGTTTTGTCTCCCTCCCGATCCCATCTTGTTTCATTTATTCTTTTCCTACCCCCCAAACTCCCAACGTTGCCTCTCAACTTCCTCATATCAGGGAGATCATATGATAATTGTCTTTCTCTGATTGACTTATTTTGCTAAGTGTAATACCCTCTAGTTCCGTCCACGTTGTTGCAAATGGCAAGATTTCATTTCTTTTGATGGCTGTATAGTAGTCCACTGTATATATGTATACCACATCTTCTTTATCCATTCATCTGTTGTTGGACATTTAGGTTCTTTCCATAGTTTGGCTATTATCCCATTTTTTTAAAATCTTGACCAATCTCTGCAGTTTCTAGCTGGGTAGATTTGGGCGATTGGATGAACCACTCAATGCCCCCTGAGACGTCATCTGTAAGGTGGCAGAAAATAATCACTTATGCAAAGTCCTTACAAGAGTGACTGGCAGATAGGAAGCATTTCATATAGGCTGGCTACATATTCTTTCCACCACAGACAGGTAGCCCTTCTGTAAGGATTTGTCGGTCTCCCATTCTACTAGATGACAAAGGGCCCAATTGTGGGTAGAATGAGAATAATATCATTTTCTGAGCACCTTCTCTGCTTTAGTCCAACTGCCAAGCACTTAAATTATTTCACTAATTCCCCCAACAATCACAGACAGGTAGACATCACCACCCATTTATAGGTCTGGGATAATGAACGGTTTGGGGTTAGAGAGTATTTTTTTCTCCCTTGCTTCTCAGAGACCATGTCTCTGGCCATGTCCTATACCACTTTTGTGTTTGCTTGAGGTGGCAGGTGTGGCTCTGCACCGTGTCTTGTGGGTTTCCACGTGAGAGGAAGTCAGAGGAGTGGGAGCAGACTATGGGGAAATTGTAGGAGGCCTTCCATGCTTTGGAGGAATGTGGGAAGTTCTTGGCAGTGTGGTTCAGATTTGTGGATACCTCATGGATATTTTCTGAGAAAAGAAGATTGTTGGGGGCCAGAGAGAGATTAGGGAAAAGTGAGCATTGCAGGATAATGTTAACGAAAAACAAAATACTTCTGTGGAAATAATGTATTTAGTTATGTTTATGGGATGAATAATTGAGCAGCTCTGAAAAGGACTGGAAGCTCCTGGCAACTCCTTGATCTGATAGTGAGGAACCAAGTGGCAGGGAGCCCCAGAAAATGCCCATTGTCATTTCACTGCAGTGGTCCTGCCAGAGCTCTGCATCATGGCGGACTCCAAATCTTTTCTGGGAAAGATCTGGACCAAGTGCTGCTCGGGACGCCTGGGTGGCTCAGTTGGTTGAGCGGCTGCCTTCAGCTCAGGTCATGATCCCAGCGTCCTGGGATGGAGTCCCGCATTGGGCTCATTGCTCGGCAGGGAGCCTGCTTCTCCCTCTGCCTCTGCCTGCCTCTCTGTCTGCCTGTGCTCGCTCTCTCTCTCCCTAAGAAATAAATAAAATCTTAAAAAAAAAAAAAAAAGAGAGAGAGTGGACCAAGTGCTGCTCAAGCACTCTGCTATATCTTGGAGCAGGCAAGGAATTATGGGGTGACTTCTGGCTCAGTTTCTAAGGCAGGTGTGTTTGCTTAGACTAAGACTTTTGTTAGGTAGCTGGGAAGGAAAATAGAACATTTAATTCTAAACCCCCAATGTTCAAGTATTTCACAATTGCTATGTAGGTTCTGAAGGGAGAAGAGCAGAGGACACAGTGGGGGCAAATGGACCCTGTTTGCTGCGATGGGGCTTAGATTGCAAATCCCCAGTGGGTTGGAACATATGTCAGCTGTGAGCATGCCCTTTGCTGGTCTAGGTTCAGGTAGAATAGGAAACGCTGAAAGATAACTCAAGGTAAAATAAATATAAATATGAATAAGACAAGAAAGCAGTGTGTGTCCTAAAGACACACTAGAAAGTGAGTGAGTGCTATGCTCATGGAGGAGAAAGGACGTGAGATTGGCCTACAGAAATCTCCAGCTGACTCTGTTGGATTTCATTTTGCATAGAACCTCCTCAGCACAACACTGCCTTATCCTCTCTCAGGTGGTAGTGAGCCCAGGTGGTAGAAACTGTGAGATTCTCCCTGGTCTCTCCATACCTAAAACACTAATGATAGCATTCTTAGAGGGAATTCTCTAAGGACAGTTGTATTCTGGGGCTGGAGATCCTAGCCTGGACTACAGTGGTTTCAAATCTTTCTTTTTTGCAAGAAGATACAACTTTGACAGAACTCTAATATGTAAACTGTTAAAAATGTATGCTATGTGTATAAATTTATCTTATGTACTTAAATGTAGTGAAACTTTGCTGCACACTCTCTTTTTTTTTTTTTATTTATTTGAGAGACAGAGATCACAAGTAGGCAGAGAGGCAGACAGAGAGGGGGTAGGAAGCAGGCTCCCTGCTGGGCAGAGAGCCGGATGCGGGGCTCGATCCCAGGACCCTGGGATCATGACCTGAGCCGAAAGCAGAGGCTTTAACCCACTGAGCCACCCAGGCGCCCCTGCTGTACACTCTCTTTACTGGATACATAACAATGAGGAGGGTGAAGGAGATATCCATTCACTGAAAAAGAGCCTATACACCACAGTTCCAAAACAAATAAAGAAATCATAGCTCAGTAATACAGTTATGAAAGTGATGAATTTAATGTGAGCTTTACTCCATGAAGCAGTCTGGATAAGATATTAACATAGAATACTCAAAAACATAAATGAAAGAATGATTTACATTAAAAGTGACAAGAAATTATGAAACAAGATCTGGTAAAAATGTAAAAAAAAAGCACCTTAAGGAATAAAGGAAACAGTTAAGAAAAATGGAGAGTAGATTAAAAACTTCAAAATAGCTTTAATAGAAGTACAAGAAGAATAAAATAGAGGTAATGAAGACCCAATATTTCAAAATTTGATAATTTAAAAACATACCATGATTGAAGAATTCAGCCTTTGGATTAAGATTGTACTCCAGGGGGCACCTGGGTGGCTCAGTGGGTTAAAGCCTCTGCCTTCGGCTCAGGTTATGATCCCAGGGTCCTGGGATCGAGCCCCCTATCAGAGCTCTCTGCTCAGCAGGGATCCTGCTTCCTCCTCTATCTTTGCCTGCCTCTCTGCCTACTTGTAATCTCTGTCAAATAAATAAAATATAAAAAAAAAAGACTGTACTCCAGAATGAATAAAAGTAAATTCCGAATAGACACATTATGGTGAAACTACAAAGGCATATTAGTTTGCTAGGGCTTCCATGACAAAGTACCAAGACTGGATGGCTTAAATAAGAAAAATAAGTTTTCTCGTCATTTTGGAAGCTGTAAGTCCAAGAGCAAACTTCTGGCAGGGTTGGTATCTTCTCAGATGTCTCTTCTTGGCTTGCAAACGGCTGCCTTCTCACTGTGCCGACCTTTGCTCTGTGCCTGTCTGTGTCCTAATCTCCTCATAAGAATAAAAGTCAGGCTCGATTAGGGCCTACCCTAATGTCTCATTTCAACTTAATCACCTTGTTAAAAGCCTTCCTTCCAAATACAGTCATACTCTGAGGTACTAATTGTTGGGCCTCCATACCTGAATTTTAAGGGGCATCCATAATCCTCAGCCCATAACACAAGGACAAGGAACAAAATCTTAAGAGCTACAAATGAGAAAATATTCTGAATGAAGAGTGGCCTTCAGACCAGTGGCAGATTTTTTTGTCAGTGACAATAGATGTCAGAAGACAAGGGAGCAGGAGCTGCCATTTACTGAGAAGGGATAGTAGCTATTGATCTCGATTTAAAATGAAGTGGAATATTGTTGAAAAATGAAACATAGGTAAATGAAGTAATTTTTTCAAGGCAAGACTGAAAAATGGTAGGACCAGGCTTTGATTTCAAGTAGTCTGACCCCAGAGTTTGTGCTTTTAATCATTGTGCTATTAGGAAAAAAACTAAAGGAACCATAATTAAAAAAAAAAAAAAAAAGGAAATACTGCAAACATGTTTGTGTTAATAATTTTGAAAATTTATATGCAATTTGTATTTTTAAAAAATATGTTATTAACATTGGTGAAAGGAATTAGAAAACCTGATTAAGTATCAATTACTACAGATACTCAATGCCAAGTCAAAAGTCTTCTCACAAACAGGCCCAGATGATTTTACCGATAATTTTTGACAAAATGTTCAAGATTGATGATTTTTTAAAAGATTTTATTTATTTATCTATTTAAGAGAGAGAGAGAACTGGGGGAGGAGCAGAGGGAGAGGAGAAGCACACTCTGCTCTGAGCATGGTGCCCGACATGGGACTAGATCTCACAACCCTGAGTTCACGATCTGAGCCAAAATCAAGTGTCAGATGCTTAACAAACTGAGCCCCCCAGGAGCCCCAAGAACATATAATTTTTATATTATTTAAATAGTTTCCGAGAATTGAAAAAAATAGTAAATCCGTTTAGCTCACTTATGATGCTAGTAGAAGTGTGACACTAATGAGCAGCATAAGAAAAACAGTTTAGATCACTTGTGCTTTTTTTTTTTTTAAGATTTTATTTATTTATTTAACAGACAGAGATCACAAGTAGGCAGAGAGGCAGGCAGAGAGAGAGAGGGAGAGAAGCAGGCTCCCTGCTGAGCAGAGAGCAGGACGCGGGGCTCGATCCCAGAACCCTGGGATCATGACCTGAGCCGAAGGCAGAGGCTTTAACCCACTGAGCCACCCAGGCGCCCCAGATCACTTGTACTTATGGATAGAATTTCTAACTGAGAAAATAAACTTAAATAAATTGATTCCATCAGTAAAAATTAAACCAAGGCCATGGCCAGGAACATAAAAACCATTTGTCAACCAAAAAGTAAGGCACATAAACTAATAGATTAAATAAGAAAATAAAAACATCTCAAAAGACATAGGGAAAGTATCTAATGAAATCTAGTAATAATTCTTGATTTGAATTATTATAAAATTGGGATAGGAGATTTCCTTTCTCTAATAAATTATACCTACTAGTCTTCTGTAATAAATATCATACTTAATAATGAGACCTTAGAAAAAGTCTCACTAAAGTCAGGAAGAATCTAGCAGTGTCCTTAGTTTAACATTGCTTTTTAACTTTGTGCTAGAGATTTTAGGTCAAAGAAGAATGATGAAAAAGGAAGAGCTCAAACTCCTTATTTGGAAGTGATGGGATTTACTACTTAGGAAAGCAAGAGAATTTACAAGTAAATTCTTACAAATAATTGCTAAACAAAGAGTTTAGCAACATTGATTGTTGGCTATAAGATCAACATAAAAATATCAATAACGCTCTGTAACAAATAGAAAATGAAATAAATTGAAATATCCCTTTTATAATGAGAACCAAAAATGAAGGTGGACGGAAACAGGTCTAACAAAGAATGTATAGAATCTTTGCGGAGAAAATTATAAAACATTGAAGGACACAAAAGAAAACTGAATAAATGGAGAGAGAGATAACGAACATGACTGAGGCAGTTAAATACTGTGAAGACAGCAATTCTCCTCAAGTTGATGCATACATTCAGTGTAATTCTATTGAAAGTTGTAAGGGTATTTTGTGGTGTTCAATCCTAAAATTAACATTAAACAGCAAATTGTGAAAACTACGGAAATTGAAGATTAACAACATGGGAGGTCTTGTACTATCATATGTCAAGGCTTATTATATATTATAAAAATGAACGATTTGACCAATCAAAAAAAAAAAAAAGGAAAGTAAAAAAACCCCCCAAAACCCCAAAAGCCCAGAAACAGACCCATGTGTGTATGTTGCAGGGGTTACATTTCACATTGAATAGGAGAAAGGAGAGAATAACCAATGCAATTTGCTGGGAGAATCATTTAGCCACATGTAAAAAAGTGAATCCTTACTTCAAACTCTATAAAAATCATTCCATGTATACTCAAGGCCTACATATGAAATGAAAAAATAGAAGGTTTTAGATGAAAATATAAAATAAATATATAATATAAATATATAAAATAAGATATGAGACATTAGGAAAGGAGTTGGTAGAGCTATCACAGGCACAAAACATGAAGGAATAGATTGGTATATTTGACAACATTAAAATAAAAAAATGTTCAACAGAAGGCACTATTAGAGTTCACCGACAAGACACAGGATGGAAGGGGAGAGTTGTCATGCATAAAACAGACAAGGAAATTATTATTATTTTTTAAAAGATTTTATTTATTTGACAGACAGACATCACAAGTAGACAGAGAGGCAGGCAGAGAGAGAGGGGGAAGCAGGCTCCCTGCTGAGCAGAGAGCCCGACGCAGGGCTCGGTCCCAGGACCCTGAGATCATGACCTGAGCTGAAGGCAGAGGCTTAACCCCCTGAGCCACCCAAGCGCCCCAAGGCAAAGAAATTATTAAAGGGACCAAATAAAGCACTCCTACAAATTAATACAAAAGAGAAAAATGACCCCAAAGAAAATGTGCAAAAGAAGTAATTCTAAGAAGGGGTTAAAGTGGAGAAGAGACATATGAAAGGATACTCAAACTAACTCATAATTGGGAAAATATGAATTAAAAGTGAGATACAATTTCACGCCTATCAGTTGGTAAAAATGAACAATGCGAAGTGGTGTGGGGAGTGTGGGCCAGTTGTGACACACTCGAGGAGAAGGACATGCAGTGTTAGGGAAAGCATTTTGGAGAGTACTTTAGCAGTAGCTTGTAATGTTTCATGGGAGTGTGCTCTATGAAGCAGCTCTCTGACTTCCAATACATCCCTTCGAGAAGCTTTGCACTTGTGAGCAAGGAGTCTCATGTACGGTTGCATTGTTTTAATAGACGAAGTGCCTGGCTTGTGATATAGTTGTACAACGGAGATGACTAAGCTACCAGTTTAAAATGAATTAATTAGAACCATGGGTATCAATATGGATAAATCTCAAAAAAAATTGTTAAGCAAAAAATCCCAAAACTACAGCTATCACAGCTATCATAGCTACAGTTATCACAGCTATAAAACATAATATATATGTTACATATATCATAAAACATTGCTATATAAAATGATAGATACTTGTAAAATTCATAATATTATTAAAGCTGCATGAAAATGAAAAACATAGAGTACATGAAAGAGGTTCTCTCTGGAGGAGAATTAATGGATTGGGATTGGAGAGTGACATGTTGGAATTTTCGACTGTACTCATGATGTTTTATTTCCAAACAAAGGAAAGCATAATGAAGGCAAATATGGCCAATGTTCAAGAATGTTTTTGTTGGGGCACCTGGGTGGCTCAGTGGGTTAAGCCTCTGCCTTTGGCTCAGGTCATGATCTCAGGGTCCTGGGATCCAGCCCCACGTTGGGCTCTCTGCTCAGCGGGGAGCCTGCTTCCCTTTCTCTCTCTCTCTGCCTGCCTCTCTGCCTACTTGTGATCTCTATCTCTCTCTGTCAAATAAATAAATAAAATCTTAAAAAAAGGAATGTTTTTTGTTATCTTCTATAATTTCAATAGAAAGAATTTCAATTTCAATAAAAATATCTCATAGTAAAAAATAAAGTAGAACCCTTATTTATGACAAAGACTTTCAATGAGAAAAATGGACTCTGAGTAAAAACTTAGCATGTCACACCACCGACTGAAAGATTTATTGTGTGATGCTGATAAAAACAAAGGAAGTTCATTTTAACTACAATGTACTAAAGCACTGAGTTTTAAGCATGTTCATAATGTATTATCTCAAACTCTAGTATATAAAACAGATGAATGACATTTTATTAAAAGTATAGTAATTAATTAATGTAAAATACAAAAATGAATATATATATATGTATATATATATATTCATTACAGTGCATGGAAACTAGATTAAGAACTCCCATTTTCTGTAAGAAAAAGACAACCTCATGGAAAAATCCTCAAAGAGGATACCCAAATAGCCAATAAACATATGGTCTGAACCTTGCTAGTTGGCAGTAGGGGTACCCTATATCCCGATTTGCTAGTAAAAATCCCAGTTTAGGGGTGCCTGGGTGGCTCAGTGGGTTAAAACCTCTGCCTTCGGCTCAGGTCATGATCCCAGGGTCCTGGGATCGAGCCCCGCATCACGCTCTTTGCTCAGCAGGGAGCCTGCTTCCCCCTGCCTCTCTGCCTGCTTGTGATCTCTGTCAAATAAATAAATAAATAAATCTTTAAAAAAAAATCCCAGTTTACTCTGCTTTACTTGCTAAAAATTTTTTTTCTTTAAGCTTTTTTATTTAAACATATAATGTAACCCCACCCCCCTCTCCCCCCCCCCCCCCCCCCAGTTTGTTTTATGACATTCAGAGTCTCTGGTTTGTCTCCCTCCCGATCCATCTTGTTTCATTTTTTTCTTTTCCTACCCCCTTAACCCTCACCTCTGTTGCATCTCCACTTCCTCATATCAGGGAGATCATGTGATAGTTGTCTTTTTCCGATTGACTTATTTCACTAAGCATAATACGCTCTAGTTCCATCCATGTTGTCGCAAATGGTAAGATTTCATTTCTTTTGATGGCTGCATAGTATTCCATCGTATATATATACCACCTCTTCTTTATCCATTCATCTGTTGATGGACATCTAGGTTCTTTCC